>QLPF01004363.1:0-10776 GCA_003314045.1 Hygrophorus pudorinus | reverse complement strand
GAAGAACTTCTCGACCTCAAAGCGCGGAAACTCGGTGTGGATGTAGGTTTTGCTTCTTCGTTTATCACACGTGTGCGAACCGTATTCTTCTCGGCAATTCTATCGGATGTTCAGTAACGAGGTTCCGGAAATGAGTGGTCAGCACAGACCTCTACGATAACCGTCTTCCTGTTCCGATCTGTAATTATTCCGTCAAATGTGATGGTATGCGTTTGCATGGCTCTGGTGAGAGGACTGCAGTATAGCTTCTCCGGAAGAAGAATGCTCGAGCTGAGCTCAGTTTCCCATGCACCATGGATAGCAATGGCCTGACCTTTGCCAAGTTCCGTCAGGTATGGGTCGGCTACGATGCAAAGGATGGGTGAGGAGGTCTACTGGGTACATGGGTAGTACGAACGACCCCACGTGATATCGTCGTCTCCGTTAAGGTGAGACCAGTGACTACGCCAGCGTGTCCTTGTGAGAGGAGCGTGTGGACAAAGCTGCAGGCTCACTTATCCCACACCTACCAAATGACGTTATGAAGACGATAAAATTCGACATGAGAATTATTAACCTCTGTACCGTATTTCGCTTCTGCGACGTTATCTACCGGGAAAACATTATAAGCAGGACATGGAATCAGGATGAAATACACATACGGAAACCTTCGCCGTGTCTCGCCAAAAAGAACACTTTGTACGATGTGTCATCATCGGCGTCTACGTTGAGAAAGTTGACCTTGTACTTGAACTTGCTCCACCGATCTGGAGAGTCTAACAGACCAAAACGAGGTGGAACCTGTACAATGTAGTCAGATCCGAGTCAAACATATTCCCGCGTCGTCGCCATTACGGCTGCTCACGGCGCCAATTGAGGCAGGATCAACGTTCGGACGATCCTGGGCAAAAAAACCACCCACGGTCTGTACGGTGTGGAAAATTTCAGCGCCGGTGTGTGCATCACAAATACCGCGTCCTTTACCTGGTACGCTATCTGAATATTCAAGTTGTCCATTGGCTACTGCAAGCTTGCTTAGCAAGATTTGTTCCCGCAACTTGCCGTGGCCTGTTTTGGTAAAGACCAAGTTCGTAATCCAGCTTAGACTCCCAGCCGTCGCGGTCTCCAGCCAGCAGCACACCTCTTCGCTGTGTTAGTCGTGCAGCGCCCTATGGTCCACCGCCCAGCTGATTCTCGTCTCCTGACGAACCTCCTAAATCACGAGAAAGAATACTCAAAGCACTTGCTCGGCCTGCTCGATCATTCGCAAGCTTCTTTAGCTTCATTTTCGGCTTATGCGTCGGCTTCTGCGCCTCGAGCCTCACAAGTTATATTGGCTGTTGCTGGCTCACTCGCAGGTGCAGATAGTGCACTCCTGAAGTACTCTGGCGCAGTAGATCAATGGCGAGATCATCTCAAAGGTCTAAAGTCTCTCGAGGACGATGTTGGGAATATCATGCGAGATAGGGAGATTTTGTATGTCTCACCTGCTCATTGTAGCCTCGTTTATTGACCAACTGGCGTCAGAGTTACCCGCCTCATTAAAGTCTCAAAATCCCAAAAACCCACTCGTGAATCTTGGCTTGTCCATCATCCCTCAGCGTCCTCGGCTTCTCTCAGATCGGACTTTTCCTCGGCATTCAACTTGACTTCCAAGCTCAGTGCAGCACAAGCAGAGCTGCAGGCTTGCGAAGCGCATTTAGCGGAGAAGGAACGCGAATTGGACAATATGAGGGCTGATGCCGTAAGGGAGGGCTTGAGGGTTCGCTGTACTGCCATGGTGGAATGTGGGTGGTCCTGGGGCGAGATGGGCAAGGAAGGCTTGAGGGCCGTGGAAGACATGGTCGATTCTCAAGGTCACAACTCATTAAATTCCACATCGTTACCTCAGTCTCATCACCTTTCACTCACAGAAAAATCCAACCCAATTGGATCCCGCTCCCAATCACCTGATCGCACACAAATGCAACCCCTGCACCAAAGTAAACCTCTTCCGGACCCTAACCGCCCTTCGTCTGACCTATCTTCTCTTGCGCCTTCTCAATCAGCCTCTCAAACTCCGTCCGAGTCCCACAATCATACTCACAATCCTTCCAATTCAAATCACATGCAGTACAGGCCAAATTCGACTCACCAATCCCGAACCATCCTCAAAATCCCCCCAGCACACGCCATCTCAGAGTTCACGCTTCCGACGTCGTCGCCGACTAGTCCGTCCTCCATGAAACATGTACTCGCGCGCAGAATCACGGAAGAAGACTTGCACGGTGCTGAACCTAGCCACGAGGATCTTGTCATAAACGACGGACGGGGTTCCAGTGACGATGAAGATATTGGTCCTGTTCAGGTTGTCGAAAACGTTCGGTTCGCTGGTGGAGCAGGTGGGTCCACGACAGCACTGGGAAGTGGCCACAGGGGTGCTGCCGTTGGACGCCGTTTTTCCATCCGTTCACCGGGAACTAAGTCGGACGTTGGACCTGCTACGACCCCTGATAAGAGAGAGAGAAGAGTGTCATTATCTGGCGGGTTCTTCGGGAGCATTCGCGGCCTATTCAGGAAGGACAAAGATAAAGACGGTGATGAGGATAAGAGTGGGTTTACAGGGTTCGGAGGGGAGAAGAAATGGGCAACGAGGACTGAGAAAAATTTGAAAAAGAGAGATGACGACAGCTCGGATGAAGGGCATCTGGCTAGTCCTGTCCCTCCGAGTCCAGCCAGTCCTGTTCGTTCTGCGAGTCCTGAAGCAAGAGGAAGACGGACACTCAAGAAAGGGAAAACGAAGAAGTCCCGGCCTCGGAAGGAGGAGGCAGCAGAAGCAGAAGAATCAGATAGGGCAAGCAGGGCAAAGGAGTGGGTTGGTGGCCAGGACAGGGATCGGCGGGCGACTACTGTGGAGCAGGAGAAAAAAGAGAGTGAGGAAAGGGGATGGATGAGTGATGGCGGTGTTCCTGTCGTTTCTTCAGGGATCACTAGGTCCAGGTCCAAGTCCAAGAAGGCGGGTACAGCGTCGAAAATACCAGCATCAAATCTCTCGCGAAACTCTTCGATCACGAGCGCTGTCAGTGCACCCGCCTCTCCGGGTGGAAAGACAAGGCGAGCGAGCCTTGGAGCGCATCCGAAAGCCACTTCCAATATCGTTATGCTCTCTAATGGGACCACCGGTCAGAAACGCGGCCAGTCGATGGATGATTCTTGGCCTACAATAATGCACCCGAAGCCAAGCGGCAAACATCACATGCCCAATGGCGGAGGACCCATGGGAGAGGGCAGCGTAAGCCTGATGAGCATCGTTGAGGGTGTTGCGAAGCAGAATCGGGAGGCGTGGAAGCTCGAGAACTGGGAACAAGTTCGCGGCATCACGTCACAAGCCGAGGAGACTGGCAAGGGCCCGAGGATGGAAGTCGTGAAAGCTCCACCACCCGTGGCTAGGGGTGACCTGGACACAAATTTCCCTTTGGTATCTGCAGCTGCATATGCGCATGCGAAAAGTGGAGGCTTTGAGATCCCCCGTGCTCCTGGATCGGTATTCACCGTGAGGTCGACGGCCCCTAGGATTCCTGTGTCGACTTCGGCACCTGCTTCTTTGGCTGCTAACGGTGCGGGAGAAGGCGCGGGCCGGGCTGCAAGACCTGCGAAATCACCTCTGAGGAGTGCACTGAGAACTTCGAGGACGCCTTCTCCCCTACCACCTCCGATGCGAGCTCCCGGCCCCATAACAAAGCAAGCTGCTGCTTCTATAAGCAATGTGGGTGACAATGCGGATTCAGATGATGCAGCATCGATGTCGTCTTACGAGACTGGACATGAGGGCTTTGAAGACGAGGTTGACTCCCAGGAACACCATCCGCTCCCCGCCTCGCCCCCTCCGTCTCACGATCGCAGCACGAGCGGCGGACCACCCCAGTTGCATATTCACAATAAAATCAACGGTACGTCAGACGTCTCGGCATCTTCAGCCTCTACGGAGGCGCCGCCCTCACCGCCTCGTCGGAGAAAGAGTGTTCGGGTATCTCTTGAGCCGACGTTCTCCGCGACCCCGCCTGCGCTGGAAGATCACGAGTATGGCGATGGCCATGCGCCTTGGGGAAGTCGGAGTACGGGTGGTGGTAATTGGCAAACAAGGCACGGCAGTGCTCCGGGAGGTGGAGACGAGGTTAAGGATCTATGGGAGGATTCCAGTGAGGAAGACGAGCAATACAAAAGGGCAAAAAGGCTGTTGACAAGGATATCAAAGAAGGAGAAAAAAACAAGGTAGACTTTGTTTCGACCGTTTCATTCTTTTATCGTATCGATTCTTCGAGTGTTCATAATAACGTTCATTCATTCGTTATCGGACTTTGAGTTATTGTAGCTGTTTCTCTAGTCGTAGACTGTATTTTTTCATATAATTGTCAAATTACTGTAACATTTATTGACAAAAGCACACTTGTAGTAGGCAACCACGACATGATATTGATCCATACAAGTGGTCTGTCTTGTTCGAACTTCGAAGCATATATGCATACGTTTTGGATGGCACAGCGATCTCATTGCCGATAATCACGACTAAATGCGAACCGCGTCCATTCCACCTACAACTTCCGCTGTTCACCCGATTCTTCGGAGTCAACGCCGGGGGCTCTACTTTTTACAAGTCCCGTCGGTGTCTTCCCTTGACAGCGTGTTCCAACTTCAAGAATTCATGTCCCTATACAAGACCGTCCGGCGGCTCCGTCATCCAGCTTCAAGTTGTGATTACGACCCGGGCGCCGTTGAACAGCGATCGACCAAGACAATACTGTCAGTGAGTTATTTACTTCTACCAGCCATGTCGGCCAGAAGTCTAACACGTATTGTGGACTTGGGCCACCACTCTGACGGCCGTATTGTATATAATGCTGCCTTGCCAAGACGTCCACCGCTATACGTGCTTTGAGTGGCATCCGACAACGGCTAGCCCCTCTTGGGTGCCAGTGGGTCCTGCAGGTGCATTGTCATGTTAGCTGACACGCCTACTGCCTTGGGCACCCTATTGGCTCGGACTGAGGGCATACTGGATCTCCATTCACAGTCTTCTTGTCTCTCGTAAGTATCATGTTCCATACATCAAGCCAGATTTCCGAACTCCTCGGCGCGTTATGTAGGGGGAAACGTGATCATCCGATTCTTCATCAGAATCTATATCACGTCCTGTCCGCAGTCAAGCCATCGCCATCATTTGCAGGTGGCCATCGCTGTGGAGTGTTTTCGCCCTCGGCGTTCCGTGTCAAGCTTCTTTACACAAGCCTGAGGTTTGTTTGGTTTCTTAAAAACCCTTCCCATGCTCAATTCTGTATCTGCACTCTCCCCAGCATCATACAAGCGATATCTCTTGCACATACGACTCAGACATAACATCCAAAATGCGTCTCTACTCGCTTATTGTTGTGCTCGGTGCAACGGCAGCTCTCGCTGAGCCAACTCTCAATAGCAAGCGGACTGACCACCTTACGTCTCCGTTCCTCCACAAGAGGTCGGATAGCGTCATCACCCTCGATGGCCGTCTGATTTCTCGTCAGGATGTCAGTTTCTTTTCTCATGTGTTTCAGTTGTGCGCTATACTGATAAATCATCTTGCACGATAGTGCTGTGAAGATCCCCCCGGTTGCGGCTGCCCCTCCCCCGTACGTCTTTCATGATTTGCGGGAGAATCATCCTTTCTCTGTGCGATGATAACCTTTTGTGATCTTCTCTGACATCATTTACACGCAGACTTGCTGCGACGGTTTTCCCGGCTGTGCGTGCTAAGCGGACAATACTCATGCGAGATACTTCCGTGTGGTGTATATTGCCATGACAAGCTTTTGATTGTACTTATATTCTTGATGTTTTTGTGAAGTTCTGTTCGGTACATGTATACAAGAAATTTGTGATTCGGATCATGATGCAACTACAGTAGCCTGATATTTTACAATCGGCGGTGTAATCTTTCAGGCGTGAAATTGACGGTGACCAAAAGACCAGTATACGGTGACAATACTCCTACTTATTATAACACTGGCCGTAGTGTTCACTTTTACATATGTTCACTGACAGTGTTACCGTGATGCATGTACGTTTGACGACCCGCCGTTCGCGTGACGTGAACATCCGTAATAGTACAGTCGAGTCATCCGTATTCCGGATTGCAAGGCTCAGGATAGGTTCGCTGTACACCTTCTATGGCGTTTTGGATGGGGAAGGATATGTCGGAGGATAATGCGGGACGGGGAACCCTGAGGGCGGCCATTACGAATTTCGTCCGTGTATCCCCCACACGTGCGCGAGCGGCTCTGTTACCACGAGCTCGACGGTGGACGAATCCGCTAATTCAAGGACTGCGTTGGGGGGGCTGCCAGTGGGTGAGGGCCTGTGCATCGTCAGAGGTGGCTCCGAGTCGTTCGCATTAGAGCATATTTGCAGCCCCCGAAACCGAAGCCACGGAGTTACCGACCGGTTCGTTCACAACGCCAATGGCTCTGACCCGCTCCTATTGGTGCAACACGCATGTCGGCGGCCGCGACGACACCTAGTCTCATCGGAGAACGGACAGAGTTATCGAATCACGTGCCCATCGTTGATGAGGACTGCCGGCAAACACGCAGAGGGCTGACAGGTGGGTTATTTAGATACGCAGCATCTCGACTCGGAGGACCTGTCCCAAACCTCCGAAGCCAGTCCTTTTTTTCCCGAAACTCTGTCTTCGAAGTGGGGTCGGGGGAAACTGCGACAGTAGTGCCAAAGGTGGATTCCTCCTCCCTACCTTTTAGATGGTGGTGCTTCTCAGAGCACCCCACACAGCCTCAACATGTGCTCCATACGAGTTTCACTGTTTCATGTGAGCTTATGAAGAAGCACCCTCTTCTTCCTCCTCCCCTACCTTTTGGGATACTTGGGGATATATTCAATGGATCATGGCATTGGATGTACGCACGGAAATGCATGTGGCGGGATTGAAGCGTATGTCTTCGTGCTTCGACAAATTTGATGAACAAGTTTGAATTTTTTGCCGAGACTCTCATGGCTTGCGTATTCCGCTTCTCATCGGCGGCGCCCATGCTGTTGCCCATGTTTGTCATCCTATCCCTTGTTTTACATTTTTTCCCATGACTTTCATGGCTTGCTTTAAATCCCCATCGGTCGCCTTGAATCCATACTGTTACCCATGTTTTCCATCCAATCCCTCGTATGTTTCGGTCTGGCGACGCTCACTATTGCGACGTCCGATATTGCGCGGAAAGGAGATCCTTGTGCTGAAATTGCAGGAAATAAATATGTTGCACCCAAGGATGTCAGAACCTGCTTCAACTCGTTCAAAGTGGACCCAGATATCAAAAAGAATGTAAGTCGGGTTCGCGTCACAGAGCGTCAACAATATTCACTCTTCGCCACAGATCATTGAAGTGATCAACAAAACGTTAGCCTTCGACACAGGCATAAACTATGAACGACGTGCACCAAAGCCTTTCACGGACGACGTGCACGAAGACGTGTTGGGTGACCTTGCCCGAATCAGCATGCAAAAGTATCCATCAGATTTCGCTTTTCACATGGACCTGTCTAGTTCCCTCAAGAGGTTGAATAACGGACATACTGAGTGGGTAAATCATTGCTATGACCGTACGTTTCATTTTATTCCTAGTTTTGCACAGAATTCAATGGCCACATATACAGACGTTCTCTTCACCTATGTACCTCTTCCGTTGGTACTTTTGTCAGATGTGGATGGCACACAGAATGTACACATCGATCCAGAAGCATTCTCTGTCATGTCCACCAAGTTTGGGTCCGAGATTGATTTTTGGCAGAATGCCTTGCCAGGAAATTTGAGAGGACAGCTTCGCACTGTCAGTTTTTTTTTTCATTCCGGGGACAGTTCAATGAATTCAGGATCCAGCTTTCGGGGGCCGTGGTTCACCTCATTGATGGGGAAGACCCCTTTGTGGCCGTCAACAAAAGTGCCAGCATCAGTGGTGTTTATCAGGGCTCCTCAAGTCGTCAGAATGGGTGTGTGTCCTATTCAAACCAAAATCCCACCCAAAGTTGGCTATTCATAATTGCTACTTTTGAACAGTTTCTTTGCAAGCTATATTTTACGATCTACAGGCTGGAAGTACAAGATGGGGCTTTTTGCTCAGCAACCACTTCCCCTCACCGACTTTGTCACACTGACAGTTCAACGGGTGAACACCTCTAGGCCTGACACATTTACGGTCAGATCCATTCTGAAACCTTGCTTTGTGGCTGACTCAGGAATGTATTTCCCCCAAGATTCCCTATCGTTCTCGTTTCAGTTCATCAGCTGTCAAATTCACAGATTCGGCAAGTTACAGGGCGAATAATTGTGCACCCACTAAGTACACAAATGGTCGTGATCTCTATGCCAAGCACTCCAGTACAGAGGAGCAGCTGGCAGTTAATCAGAATGTTGTGCAAAAACAGCGATTTGATGTGGTTGACATTACACCAGATTTGGACCTTGCCCTACCACGACAACCCACTTCCCCTGTCTATGGGAGTTATGACATTGCACAGTTCTATATGTTGGATGATAAGGTTACAGGTGTGCTTGCAATGGGAAGCTTTTACACAGGTTAGGATTCTATGATTGGGTACTTTACAGGTGCTGACATTCAAACAAGATGATTTTAGTGCTCTTATAGAGCATTTGTTGATTGGTCTTCAAACACTGAAATCTAAGGGTGCTACACAGTTGGTTATTGATCTGGTACACTTTATTATCTTTGCAGAAAATGTTGTTGACATCATGACATCACTCAGGCGAACAATGAAGGAGGTAAATTAATTCTATTTAACATTTTAGGTTTTCTGATTATCAGCACTTTAGGATATGATTGTGCTGCTGCTGTGAGATTATCACACCCTACTAGATTAATTGTGTTGATTAACAGAAGTCTATTTTGGCTTAGTGGCTCCACCGTATTGTCAGTATTGTAACTCTCACACAGAGATGGAAAATCTCACACTCTGTAAACAGTTAATAGGACCTACAAATACAACAGATCCACAAGCTCTACTCAACACCAGGACACGCAACAACCCTCTTGCACACTTGATTGTCCAGAAAATTATTGCTGGTGCTGATCCTGATAATTTATTACTATATAATCCTCTTCAGTGGTCAGATGCAAATAATGTGCCATTTACAAATACAACTGATTGGTTGCTTCCATCTCTCAATGTGGTTATCAATAATCGACATGATGCTTTTAGCCAACTGTGAGTTTTATTCTTATCAAACTTGGCTATCCTAGACACTTCTGATATGATGTGTTTGAAGGCTGGGTTTTGAATGCTCTCCTAGCTTGTTCCCTGTGACACCTCCTAATGTGGGCTTATTCAAGTCATCAAAGATAATAACAGTGAATAATGGCCGGTGAGGTCCATCTGCCCAGAGACCACTATATTAGCTGAATGTCACACATATAGATGTTTCAGCATATGTGCAATGTTCACTGTGAGCATCATGTTTTTCTCAAATTGGATATGTGATTTGATATTCCCCAAAGGCAATAATGGCCAAGACAGAAGGTGTCAAAACTGTTGTCTTTGGTGGGAAGGAAGGTGTACTCCAACAATATGCAGGCGGTATTGGTGGCCAACACTCACAGTTCTCTGAAATAGATACTGAGATCAAGGTGAAAGTCTAAATGGAATTTGTCAGCTAGTGCTTATTCTGTGATGGCAGACCACTCATCTCAAAGACCACCCTCAGGCAGCACCTGACTTGTAAGTCTTCTTTATCTCACCTAACATTGTGCATCTCTATTTTCTTTTGCTGGCCAAGTCTGATAAATTATCTTAGACGAGCAAATGCATATCAAAGTATTAATTGGAGACTTGCTGTTGGCATTGTTGACTCAACACAACCAGAAGGTCAGCATTTTGAACATCCAGATTTGTGTTCCAACTGATTTTAGTCAATTTGTTGACATGATGACTGGCAGAATGGCAAACTCACAATGCTTATCTGAACCTCCCACTGACATTAAATTCGTAAGTTCTCACTCTTGCTGTTGTGTTGTAGTCAGATTCTGCTTGCACTGAAGCTTGCTAGGATTGTGGGCATATTGTTTTCATTGTTGTATTGACTTTATTGATAATAATCACTTATGTTTTTTTTTTTGCCAGAGTCAACAATCCTGTTCATATCTGGAAAGATGCTGTGGCCCGTCTGCTGCCTTGATAGTCAGCTTCTTGCAGTTTACCAATTTTAGATATTATCATATGCCCATCTTTTAACAATTCTAGGCTAGATGATCAATTTTCATTCAATTATCTTTTTTTTGGTTCATATTTTCATGTTAGATAAGGCTCATTGATAGACTCTCAACCTGCACTGGGGAAGTCATGTGCAAACAAGAACAAACAACAAATTAAAAGTGTTGGACTGACAGGTTCAGTGGTGAGTTGTGTGGGTGACTGTTCAGTGGTAGACAGTTGTAGTATGTTCAGTGGTGAGTCAATTGCTGACTGTTTGGTACACAGTGACTGTTCGGTGGTAAACAATAGGCAATAGCACGGGTAACCCCTGGGTTTTGGGGGGCTACCTGTACCCGTACCTGTCAAACCTGTACTTGCAAGCACAGGTACAGGTCTCACGGCGGGTCTGGCGGTGTAAGAAATTGAAGATTCCTTATTACTACTTTCTTTAACTTTCATTTTATTATTATTATCATTATTTACCATGGAATCTATCATGCGAAGAGCCATCAGACCAAGGTGTTTTGAAACTGCAGCCTAAATCAGAGAACTTCCAGATGTGTGGCTGAGGGTCAG
>QLPF01004354.1:0-151668 GCA_003314045.1 Hygrophorus pudorinus | reverse complement strand
GAGTAATTTTCAAATATGTTCAAGATATCTTGTCTGAAAATATTGTGTTATGCACCTTGTGTGAGCGCTTATGAACTCATGTTCACTCCCTGTAGAAGTACAAGACTGAGGAGACACAATTGGTGTGTGGATGTCATATCACTCTAACCTCGGCTCTAACACATTCTATATACAGAAATTAGAGAAGAAGTTGGCTCATATGGGTGCAGGAGGAGGGGAAGCTGGCCCGAAGGAGAGTGGCTGAGATTGATAGTACAGTGGGGAGTGGGAACACGGAGCAGGGAATGGGGAGCAGGGAACAGGGAGCAGGGAACAGGGAACAGGGAACAGGGAACAGGGAACAGGGAACGGGAATGCACAGCAGGGAACGGGAGCAGGGAGCAGGAACAGACACATTAGATCCCTCATTAGATGCCATTGGACAACATCAATAATATGGTTACCTAACCGAATCGAACATGTTTGTTACTCCCTTGTTTGGAAGGACAGAATTAGATTTTCCACCATGAGAATAGATAAATATCTTTAAAACAGCCAAAAAGCCAATGCTATCTAATATGCTCTAATGTTTGACAAGTAAGGCGGAGATTGTCTGAGCTTCGATACGGCTCGACGGGATATTGACTGGGGCTGATAGGCGAGGGGGAGTCCTCACGTGATGCCAGGATAATTATGTTCTCTCCGTTTGCACCCCTGTTTTCGCGTCGTGTCGTGCGATCCTTGACATCCCCCAGCAGTTGTCAACGATTCTCCACCTTTGGCGCACTCGTCCATGCTCGTTCCTATCCTAATTTGCCGTTAAATCACGTAGCTACTGCCAAAACAACTTTGCCTCTTCTTTACAAAGCTGCTGGGGTATCTGCTCTTGGTCTGGGAATTTCATTCGCTGCAACACCAACAATCCACTGTGATGGTGTGTAGATGTCCACTTGATGTGTAATCCTGATCTTGAATCCTCTACCAAGACAAAGCTCCTGTAATCTCGGTTGCAGCTCGGTTGCCGCCACCACCTGAATCGACCGTCAACCTTTATGAACTCGGGTACGCAGAACACTTCAACGCGTTAGAGAGTATATTGAATTCCGAACAGCTTCGGAACTGTGTGCGGGCTTTGTGCAGGTATATTCATCAAGAAAGGCGCCAAGGCTCTCGCTTTTGTCCTTGGGGGAGTTTTCGTACTGCTCCAGGTCAGATTACTTCTTCCAGACTTATGTCCGATTCCGACCTCACCACCCGACAGTATCTTGGCTCTCTATCTGTCGTTCGCGTTGACTGGGTAAGGATGGGATCTCGGTTTGAAAATTTATTCTACACTACGGATGGGCATGGACATAAACATGCACCCTCCATTTATTCGACATGGGGTTGGCTGATAGATTTCCTGACTGCGGATTTCCAGAAGAGAGCGTCTTTTATAGCAGGACTGGCGTTGGGGTTGAGGGTGGGTTGAAAATAAACTTTACAAAAAAACCAAACAATTGCAAATGTCAAGACTTCTTGCCTGATCGAGTTCAAGTTTTTTTACTCAAGTCAAAGACTTCAAGCTTCAAGATGGGTCGCCGTGCAAAAAATAAGCAAGCTGCACCGGAGCCCTTAAATCACAAGACATTCTCATCACCCAAAAAGCTAGGCAAGCGGAAGGCTGACACGGACGCCGAGACCTATGGGGGGGATCGACCTGTGAAGAAAGCCAAGGAGAGTGTACAGAAAACTAATGGACAGGCGAAGGGGAACGCCAGCAACGATGAAGAATTCAAGGGCTTCACAGGTGATCTGGATGATTTCGAAACTGAGTGCGCGTTCTAGCTATAAACTCATTACTTGATTTTAATCAAATTTTACTTTAGTGATGAGCCTCTACTAGGACCTGCCGAAGAATTAGATCTTGGTTCGGAAAACGACGAAGAACCACAGCTCGTGATTAAAGGCAAAAAATCCAAACAATATCAGAAACCTCTCAAGGTCATCCCCACGGGGTCAGATATATCCGACGACGACTCAGATGGGTCTGAGGACGGCCCTACAACTGTGGCCAACATGGAAGCACGTTCCCGTGCTTTGGATGCCAAAGCCGCAGCGGAAGCAGAGCTTGACATGGAAGAGCTACAGGATGCTGCCCTGGAAGGGGAAGATGACGAGCTTGGCGGTGGTATTGATATGGACGGAGCTGAAGACGAGCACGGAGAAATGAATGGAGAGCCATTCGAGCTACCAACTGCGCCAGAGCGGGAGGCAGAGAAGGTTGCGGGAGGGCCAGATGTTCATCTCGTGCAGCGCCGGATGCGGGAGTGCGTGAAGGTGTTGGGCAACTTCAGCAAGTTGTCTTCGAAGGGCCGGTGAGCGATTTATCAAAGAAAACGTAGGGCAAAGAAACTCACTCAGTTTGGAAGGTCACGTTCGGAATACACTGACCAGTTGATTGCGGACATCGCCAGTTATTATGGTTACAACGAATTCCTGGCTGAAAAGCTTTTCCTGCTTTTCCCCGTTGCTGAAGTAAGTTTTAGCACTTGACACCCTGGGAATTTATACTGAGGCTCTCCTTGCAGGCGATCGAGTTCTTCGAGGCGAACGAGGTTTCCCGACCAGTTACGATCCGAACAAACACCCTACGGACGAGAAGGCGAGATCTTGCTCAGGTTCTCGTCAATAGAGGTGTAAACCTGGAACCCATTGGAAAATGGACAAATGTCGGACTGCAGGTCTTCGAGAGTAGCGTTCCAATAGGTAATATCTCAAATTTCGATTCGTACTGCTGCTGATTCCATATGTCTAGGTGCCACTCCCGAGTACCTTGCTGGTCATTATATGCTACAGGCTGCTTCATCCTTCCTCCCAGTCATAGCACTTGCCCCACAACCCAACGAACGAGTCTTGGATATGGCTTCTGCGCCAGGAGGCAAAACGACACACATCGCAGCTCTTCTACAGAACACTGGTATTGTGTTCGCCAATGATGCGAATAAAGCGCGTACGAAGAGTCTCACTGCGAACGTGCATCGCCTGGGGTGCAAGAACGTGGTTGTTTGTTCTTACGATGGGAGGGAGTTCCCGAAGGTGATGGGTGGGTTTGATCGAGTCTTACTAGACGCGCCGTGTAGTGGGACGGGTGTTATCAGTAAAGATTCTAGTGTGAAAGTTAACAAGGTGTGCATTTTGTCAACGACATGATGCGATGAACTGATGAAAGCATTGTTTTGCTCAGTCCGACCGTGATTTTACGCTGCTTTCTCATCTTCAAAAGCAACTGATTCTGTGTGCTATTGATAGCGTTAGCCCAGAGTCCAAAACAGGGGGATACATGGTTTACTCGACATGTTCGGTCACCGTCGACGAGAACGAGGCGGTAGTGGATTACGCCCTGCGAAAGCGGCCACATGTGAAACTTGTTGACACGGGGCTCGAGTTTGGGAGGGAAGGATACACAAAATA
Source organism: Hygrophorus pudorinus (assembly GCA_003314045.1). Lineage (NCBI taxonomy): Eukaryota > Fungi > Basidiomycota > Agaricomycetes > Agaricales > Hygrophoraceae > Hygrophorus > Hygrophorus pudorinus. The sequence continues at coordinate 148,236 of QLPF01004354.1, read as the reverse complement.
CCGCGGGAAAACATTCAACCCCAGTCTGAATCTGACAAGAAGGTTCTTTCCTCATGTGCATAATATGGACGGGTTCTATGTGGCCAAGTTGAAAGTGGAGAGGCGGACGAAAGGTGAGGAGAAGCAGAAGAGAGAAACGATGAGGGAGAATGCTAAGGAAGAAGAAGAAGTTATGTTCGATTCCGAGGAAGATAAGCCGTATCTCGAAGGTTTTTATTTCTTTTCTTTTCACTCATTTGTTCTAACAAGAATCTAATAATTACAGATGCGAAGCGACGACGAATGAAAGCGAAAGGGCTACGACCACGGGCACGTAGTCATGGTAATTATAAATAGATCGTGGGAATATAGAGATGCGCGCCACTGAATATTATTTTGATATATTTGTATTGAACAAAGCTGAGCCAAATAAGGATAAGAACCGATTTTATTTGTTTCAAAAAACGCTATCTCTTCTTCTCTCTTTACTACCTTCCGGCTCTTAGCCTGCGTCGCACGCCCTCTCCCTCTCTATCTTCTCAATTAATCATCTTTTTCCGTTCGTTTTCTCTTCATCTATCTCGAGAGAGACCTTTCTCATCTCCTTTATTACAGCGTTCACTTGCAACTTTTCAATAATGTCCACTTCAGAGACCACCCCTGCTCCCGTAGCTCCCGTTGAAGACTTAAAGCCAGTCGACTCTCCCGCCCCCGTCGCAGACCCTGCACCAGCGCCCAAGGAGGAGACCGTACCCGTTAGTTTCTTTCCTTTCTTCCTTTTTTTTTTTTTTTTTTCATACCATATTCGTTGTAGGAGGCAACACAGGAAGTAGTCAAGACTGAGGTATCTAGCACATGATTCCTTTTTTTTTCCGTTTCTCAGTCTTTCTGGTCTCGTTCAGGAGATTGCCGCTCCTGCCGAAGCCGCCCCTGCTGACGCTGCCACCGAAGAGGTTACTACCAAAGAAGAAGTACCTGTAGGCTTCACCTGTTCATTGACCCTCCTAGCATCATGGCTTATCCCTGTTAGGCCGCACCTGCTGAGGCAGAGACCCCCAAGAAGGAGGAGAGGCCCAAGAGCCCTAGTCTTCTCGCTAAACTCCTTGCGCCTTTCAAAGATCAAAGGGCCAGGGTCGAGAAGAAGATCAAGGCGCCCAAGAGCCCCAAGAAGGATAAAAAGAAGGAAGAGCCTGTGAGTCTTGTTCTTTGTTATTCACCTTCTAGTCTTACATGGCTGGTAGGCTGCTCCTGCTCCTGAGGAGGTTGCCAAGGAGGAACCTGTCGCTGAGGCTGCATCCACCGCCGAGGTCCCCGTCGTTGAGCCTGCCAAGGTCGAGGATGCTCCCGCCCCCGCCGAGCCCGTGAAGGAGACGTAAGTGTATTTCGGCATTTCACTTGCGCAAACACGTTTTGAAGTTGTTGTTCAGCGAAACTGCTGCTGAGGATGCCGCCGAAGCGGCTCCCGAAGAGGAGAAGAAGGAAGAGAAGGTCAGCTTCCTTACTGCCTTACTTATTTATGTCATTTGTCGACTGACAACTCCCAGAAGGAGGAGAAGAAGGAAGAAAAGGAGAAGGTTGGCGTCAAGTCCGCCAAAGTTGGCCGCCGCCTTTCCGCTCGTGTGGGCGAGTTCTTCAAGGCCAGGCCCAAACAGGAGGTTTCTGCCCCTGCCAAGGTGGACGAGCATCCTCCCAAGATCGATGAGCCTACACCTGTCGCACCCTTGGAGAACCCTGCCTCGGAGTCTAAAGCTGTCCCGGCACCTGTGACTGAGGAGATTGTTCAGCCCATCGAGGCTGCTCCAGCGGCCAGCCCTGTGGTCGCTGCGGCCGCATAATCGCGCTTGCTTTTGATCTAGTCCTCTTTTAATCGTAATGAACGAACTATCATGAGCTTTTATCCACCTCATTTTCTTTCATCTTGATCAATTCGCTTGTCGCATCCTTCGCCCATGATTATGTCTCGTGGAATTTTCTGTTTACCACAACTTATGTCTTTAGCCTTCTTCCTACTCCAGGCATCGGATCCGCTTTTCAATTTGCTTACTCATTGACGAATCATTTTATCACGACTACGTGATACGTATGTATTTTCGTACCTAATTCTCGATCCTAGGTTTACGCCACATACCCCCTACTTTCTTTTATTGGATCGTGCTCTCAATGTCCTTAGTTCTCTAGTCGATACAGAATCATTACTGGTGCCTGCTCTTGTGTTCGAAAATTTTGACCATGAGGCCTGAGTCACAGTTTTACTATACGACGAAGCCACCGACAACTTGAATGGCGCCAAAACCCTCAAATACAGGCAAGGAAAATTTGTTAGGCGACGAAGATGAAGTCTTGCAGGCAGTCATCCTGGCCGACAGTTTCAACAAGCGATTCAAACCTCTGACTACGCGTAAACCCCGAGTGAGGGAATCATAAAATCGTACATATTGTGTATGGAATTCTGATCACGATATAGTGTCTACTTCCAATCTGCAATGCCCCGTTGTTAGACTGGACTTTCGAAGGTCTTGCGCTCGCTGGAGTTCAGGAGATCTTCGTCATATGCCGTTCTCATGCAGAACTGGTCAAAACTGCTATTCGGTATGTCTCGAGGCCGAGAGCACTTTGCTCCAGCTCTCATACTTCCTAGAGAGTCCAAGTGGTCGAAACCTGGTTCTGGCTTGAAAATCGTGCCCATCATGACTGCAAAGGAAACATTCTCCCCGGGAGACGCGATGCGCGACATCTACACCCGTGGGCTGGTGACCTCGGACTTCGTCCTTGTTGCGGGTGATCTGGTGAGCAATGTACGAATCGATGAGGTGGTGCGGGCCCACAAGGAGAGAAGAAAGACGAACAAGGACGCGATTATGACAATGGTCGTCAAGGAGAGTGGGACGACACATCGCACGAGGTATGGGTGATAGGTTGTTGCGATTTACGGTGTTATTGCTGACAATACAAGGATGTAGGTCTCGAGGCGATTCGTCGGTGTTTGTGTTGGACAAGGAGACGTCAGAGTGTTTGCATTATGAACCTGTGATGGAGTATCCGCAGACGACCTTCGCTCGTATCCCGCGCGAAATACTGCAATCGCACCCTGAGGTTGAGATCCGGAACGACCTTATTGATTGTTCAATAGACGTGTGCTCTGTGGAGGTGAGCTGCTTCCCGCGTTTCACGAATGGCAGGTTAAGCTTCCTTCTAGGTCCCCTCGTTGTTCCAGGACAATTTTGATTATGCAGATCTCCGCCGAGATTTCGTTCATGGCATCCTCACCTCGGATTTACTGATGAAAAACATATTCTGTTATGTAGCGAAAGAGGGGTATGCTGCCCGCGTCAAGGACACTAAAAGCTACGACTCTATCAGGTAGTTTATTCCATTAACTTTGCAAGCCAATGCATTGACTGTTTGTGTGTTTTCAGCAAAGACATCCTGTCGCGATGGACATTCCCGCTCGTCCCAGACGACAACCATCCGAGAGGCCACGTCTATGACCACATCCGCGGAAACAAATACATTGCGAAAGACAACACGGTCATTCTCTCTCGGCATGCATTCCTTTTTGCTCGCATGCCTGCAACAACAACCTTACGCGCAAAACTTAAATTCACAGAACGTGCAAAATCGGGAACAACACCCTGATCGGGTCCTCAACGAAAGTCTTGGACAGTGCCCAAGTCATCGCGTCTGTATTAGGACAGCGTTGCGTGATTGGCGCCGGTGCCATGGTCCAGAATTCATACATTTTCGACGACACGATCATTGGGTCCGGCTGTTTCATCGACCGCAGTATTATCGGCGCCGGTGTGAGTATCAAAGATGATACCCGCATCGAGAAAGGCTGCTTGATCGGGGATGGCGTTGTTGTAGGACCGAAAGCGCATTTAAAACCCTTTGAGAGATTGTCAAAGAAAAGAACTGAGGTTGAGCAAACCCAAGAGGAAGAGGAAGATTCCGATTTGGAGGAGGTCGAAGATCGTACGCATATTACCCGATGTGATGAGATCTCGCTGACTGCGCAGTACTTATAGATCAGGACACAATACCAGCGGAGCTAGGGAGGGAGTCAAATGCTATGGTGTGGCCAAGAGAGGCACTGGTAGACGAGGACGATATTGACAGTCCTGAGAATAGCAAGAACCAACGATTTATGCGCATAGGTTCCCTTCCATACCTTTCCTTCGCCAGTGAGCGCGTTATTCACAAATTTCTCAACAGGCGACGATGGCTCGGACTTGGAAACATCTGACCCCGGTTCCGTCAGTTCTCTAGAGGAGGACGGTGAGTTTTCAGATGACGAAGACGACCACGACTTTTCCCGGCCGAGGCTTGGCTCGCTTTCCTCATCGTCGGCAACGTCCCTCCCACTCAGCACGCCGACAATCGCTGTCCCATCATCAGCAGAGACCGTCGCCGAGTCGGAGTTCAAGCTCGAAGTAGCGCAGTCGCTCGAGCGTGCGTTCGCAGAGGGACATTCTGTGGACAATGCTGCCGTGGAGCTCAAGACGCTGCGGATGGCGAGCAATGTCCCACTAACGCGGGTGCGAGAGGCTGTGGTCGCAGCAATCGTGGAGCGTATCAAGATTGCGGATAGTGTAATCGCCCAACGAAAGGAGATTGCAAGTATCATTGGTAGATGGGGAGGATTAATTGATAAGATTGGAGGCGTCGATGCAGTGGAGACTGTTGTCATTCTGCAGGTGCCTTATTTTCGTCACTTCTGATGTCATTGTCACTGATATGTTCGTCGTCTTCAGTCTCATTGTGCATCATCTGAACGTATGTCTCTGTTCGGCCAGATACTTGCGGCTCTGTACCAGGATGACATTGTCGAGGAGAGTGACATTCGCGAATGGCACGCCCAACCGTCAGCGCAAGGTCTTGGGCTCAAGCCGGGTACGAATAGGGACAATGTGAAGAAGTGTTGGGTTGTTGGGGCCCGTATGATAGAACAGTTTGATGAGCAAGAAAGTGAAGAGGATGACAGCGAGGATGACAGCGATGACAGCGAGTAAATGTATTTCAGCATTCTGTACAAGTCCAAAAGTTGGTATTACCGAATGTCATTATCTACGTAACGAAATGTCCGTATAGTCCGAGTCCGCAATATGATGTCATTCCAGAACGCCGCTAGTACTTCAAAATAATGTACAAAGCTTTACGATAATGGTCAGCAACGAGCCGAGACCAACGAGAAGATTGGGCTTACCGTGAATGATTCCGGGACTGAAGAACGAAGAAAGTGATGAGCGAGTGAAAACTATTAAAAAATGTCAGAAAAGTTCTTACATCCATCCGAGGATAGTGAGAAGAATGTTGATCAAAAGGTCAGCACCACATCCCCGTTCAAGGAACACGCCTAGAGGAGGCAAAAAAAAGGCAAAGCTGCAAAGATATCGCAGGTTAGAGTGACATCACTCTTGAGACAATTGGGACGAACAAGATCTGCAGGATTAATTATAATGAGTCGACTGAAAGGATAATATTAAAATAATACAGACTTTGCAAATGTCAGATCCGGTGAATGGCATTGTGGTCGAGAGGGGAGAAAATTGGAACCCTGAGCCATGGCATCGCCGATTTATATAGTAGCCTGAGAGTCACGGGTAACGTGACGTCATGACGATCATAATCACGTGAATATCATTTTTATTATTTTACTATTTTATTATTTTATTATTTAATGTTTATTTTAATGTTTATTTTAATGTTACCTTGACCGGGCTAGCGCGATGATCCCTTTTACCAAAGAGTTCATGGACATCCCTTACGCCCATTTATCTACCAGAGATACCTTCCGGGAATTCGACTTGTACATTTCAAGTTTTGTACACCCGGCACTCTCAGTTACCAGTACACCCAGTCGGCCCCCCTTGATATGTTTTGTGCATGGCGGCGCATGGAGATCGTAAGCCTTCTGACCCCCTTTATTCACGCAATTTTTTTTGACAAGTCAATAACCCGCCTAGCGAGGACAAGACAGATCACTCAGGCTTGGCGATTCAGCTTACTTCCCTCACCAACTATCCTGTAGTGGTGCCAAACTATAGGCTGACGCCAAGGAATCCAACCGCAGACGATTACCTGCACCATCCCTCGCATGCCGAGGACATACTACAGCTTCTCTCCTTCCTCTTGGCCTGGGAAGGTCTCAAGGGCCTGGGTCTACCGTACGATCCAAGCAGAATATATCTCATGGGTCACAGTTGCGGTGCACACATGCTCGCGTCTATCTTCTTAGATTCATCCGCTATCACGCCTGTCCTGACCCCTTCTCCGTTGCTCCTGGGATCTGTTCGGGCGCTCGTAATGTCCGAAGGGCTGCACGATTTCGACCTATTGCTCTCCTCCTTTCCAAATTATAAAGAGTGGTTTCTGGATAATACCTTCGGCCAACGCGAGTCGTTTGCCGACTATTCTACAACAACATTTCCCTTGAGAAGCTTAGGTGCACATGTGAAATGGCTGGTAATACATTCACGAGGGGATACTCTCGTCGACAAACCTCAAAGCGAACGTATTTACAAACGTTTGTGCGACCTGTACACAGACGCCGGTATGCAGCTGGACGGGCAGGTGACGGCAAACATGGAAGAGTTAACAGAAGAACACAACGACGTTCCCCGTGGAGAAGCCTTTGCTCGGATCGTGGCGCAATTTATACTGGCGGATGCAGACTGAAAGAATAGAATGTATATTCTATTCTGAATACTAGATACCTATCTAACTTGTCAATAGAAAAGGTTTGAATGCTAGTTGGCTACCAGGAGATCGAAAGCTTGCTCAACGTAAAGCACTGCGCGGTGACAGTCGTCGAGCGAGTTGTACAAGGGTATGGGAGCCAACCTGAACACATCTGGTTCCCGCTTGTCACCGATAACACCATAACTGCTCACTGTCTTGAATATCTTTTCCATCACTCCCGTCCCTGTGGGGAAAAACATCAACGACAGCTGTGCTCCCCGGGACTCGGGGTCCCTGGGTGTGATGATCGTGAACCCAGGCGTCCTCGCAGGGGCCTTCTGGCCTTCTTCGATCGGAGGGTATCTTTCAGCAACCTTCTCCAGAGGTACAAAAAATTGCGACTGCATCAAGAGCGTCTCCAGCATCCCGGTGAGCGTAAGAGACCGACGTCTTAGCACGGGCATCATTCCTGCTTCCTTAAAAATCTGAAGGGCGCCTAATAGTGAGACCGTGTTCAATACAGAAGGATTGGACTGTTGAAAGCCTTGTGCACCAGGGATAGCCGAAAACTTGGGGCCCATGGCAAAACGTGTGGAAGGGTCGTTGCCCCACCATCCTGTGAACCTATGTCACCAGAAGATAATCAGTGATCGGCGAAACTCGGGAACGTAAAACGTTTATATTGTGAAGGGGGACGATATATCGATCTCAGGGAAGGAAATTAATCGCACATTGGCGGTTTAGTTTCATGCCATTTTTCATGAATAAATAATCCGGCGATACCTCCAGGCCCCGAATTGAGGTACTTATACGAGCACCAGACGGCAAAATCCACGTCCCATTCATGCAGGGCGATGGGCACGTTGCCGATGGCATGGGCAAGGTCCCAGCCGCATGCACATCCCTGGCAACAGTAACATCAGCTCAAAGTTATGAATATGATCAGCCCAAATATAGGAACAGTTGGACATAAATATTCGGTATGAATTTCGGAAATGGAGGGCCACGTAATAACGGTCAAAAGGATAGCTGCTCACCTGTTCTTTAGCCTTGCGGGTGATGGATTGCATAGGGAACCATTGTCCGGTATAGTATTGTACTCCACTGAACAGGACCAGGGCTATCGAAGAACCTTCATTTGCGATTGCGTCTAATATGTCTTCTTCTCTAAGAATATACTCGCCCTTACGGGGAGAGAGCTCAAGGATGGCCGTCTTGGGATCCAGCCCATGAAAAATTGCCTGTGATGCAAAAGCGTACTAAAGGGACACGCGAATATTAATTAACAGATGAACATGTAATTTACACGGAGAGGAAGAGATAGAGCCTACTTGATCCGAAGGAAATGCTTTCGCCTCGCACAGTATTTTGTACCGGTCTGGTGTCGGTTTATAGAACGTGGACATCATGAGATGCAAATTGGAGGTTAGAGTGCCCATGCAAGCCACTTCCTTTCCCGTTGCCCCTATGAAGCAACAACGAAGGTGCAAACAATGTCAGAAGTGGATTTCGCTCGGCTTACCCACTAGTTCTGCGAGAAGAGGAGTAACATGGTCAGTGAGATGCATCCACTCCCGGCCGAGTGGGTGGGAAAAATGGCCCTCGACTGCACTAAATGGTTGCAGAGGATAAGGGGTCAAATATAAACATGGAAATCTTGACTCACCGTGTACCCCATACGCCAAGTTCCTCCTTGACTAGCGCCTCGGACCGTCTTGACAGAGGTCCGAGCGAATTTCCACATAAGTATGTGCAGGCTTCGTTTGCTGTAATTAATGAATTGTCATGATGTCCCCATTAGCGATGATAGTCTCTGCACTAACCACGATCCTCGTCGATACGAGTAGCTCCGATTTCTTTATTCGTAGGAATAATAAATTCATTGCTCAGACCGCTGGAGAAACCGTCGGTTGTGGTCGGGGAAGACATGTAAACCACCGTGACCGTCCAGTCACTTAGAGGGGGAAATTTTCGATCCAATTGCAAGTATGCAAGATCCGGATGGATTACTGGTAAATAATCCAATCTTATCCGTGTCATTTGGCATCAAATTTCAACTCTCATCGACATGTCTGATGACGTCCCTTCCGACGTCCGTAAAGCTGTCATCGTCGGCGCTGGACCCGTAGGATGTCTAGCAGCGATGGCCATGGCAAAAATGGGCTGGATGGTCGAGGTTTATGAAGGTCGACCTGGTGCGTGTTGCATAGATAAAATTACTCTACTGCTGATGATTGGTTCCTAGATATGCGGCAATCTTCATCAAAGGCTGCTCAGCAACGGTCCATTAATCTTGCGATTTCTTCTCGTGGAATCGCAGCCCTTCAATGCATTGACTCGGCGGCGGCGGACCGTTTTTTACAGACTCTGATTCCCATGCACGGTCGGATGATTCACGACGCAAAGGGCAATCTCGACAGCCAGTTATATGGTAGGGATTATGATGGACAGGCCACAGTAAGCTTTTCTGATCCCAAAACTCTCCGATGAAGCGTCAGGCACCGTTGACGCATGCCGAAATGTTTTGTCCACAGTGCATTAATTCTATCGACCGTGCCATTCTCAACCAGGATTTGTTGGGAGAAGCTTCGGCTTCACCCAATATTCGGATCTTATTCGAGCACAAAGTTCAGACCGTCGACTTTGATAAGAAATTCATTGTCGTTCGAAAATCGCACGAGGACCAGAACATTCACGTGGACTTCAACTTTTGCATAGGTGCTGATGGCAGTTACTCCGTCATCCGGCGTCAGTTGATGAGAGTTGTCCGGTCTGTGCACTTCTATATATATTTATTTCGGGGTTTGTGCTGATTCTTCTTCTCAACATACATCATATCACACGCTCCAGAATGGATTTCCAACAAGAATATATCCCACACGAGTACCTAGAACTCAAGATGCCGGCAGGCCAGGACCAAAACAACTGCCCCGTTTTTTTGCTTGATCCGAATCATCTCCACATATGGCCTCGCCATTCTTTCATGCTGATTGCGCTGCCAAACAAAGTAGTTACTCTTGGCTGATTTAAATGGGTGTTCTTCATTCACAAGCCTTCTCCATTGCATAACTCTCAGGACAAAACATTCACTTGTACGCTATTTGCGCCCACGGTCGAATTTAACCGGCTAGACAAGCCCGAAATAATCACGACATGGTTCAAATTTTATTTCCCTGATGCACTTGCTATAATCGGTGAAGAACCTCTGCTGAAGGCCTTCGAGCGGAACCCCCGTAGCCCTCTGATATCCACCAAGGTACGTCTTATGATCTTCATAGAGGATCGTTGTGACGTCTCACCGGATACTTCCTGCTATACGCAGTCAAAGCCTTACCATTACAAAGAATGCGCTTTACTTCTTGGCGATGCGGCTCACTCAATGGTGCCGTTCTACGGGCAAGGGTTGAATTGTGGCTTTGAAGACGTTAGGGTCTTAATGACCCTATTCCGCCAAGAAGGTGTAGAGTCGAAGATCGTGCCAGGCAATCAGTCCGTGGACGGACGACTAGGTCGGGTGCTCAGTCGTTACTCGGACAGTAGACACGAGGACCTCGTTGCCATCTGCGACCTTGCCATGAACAACTAGTGAGTTTTTTGTCGTCGTGCGTCCAAGAACCTTTTGACCCGATGTCTTAGTGTTGAGATGCGCCATTCAGTCACCACTCCCGCTTATATATTCATGAAGGCTGTCGATGACATTCTGTTTTCACTAAGCTCAAGACAGCAGCGTATTGCCCTCACTTCTCTTGGACCCCTTCTGTCCCAGGTACCCTTTCCGTCGCAGGAACCGAGCGGCTGGCTTCCTTTGTACACCATGGTGACATTCCGCCCCGATATCAGCTACGCTACTGCTAGAAGAAAGGCTGCTCGACAGTCACGCATTTTAGCTGTGTTGGGGACGGTTGGACTTGGAGCGACAAGTTTAGCGGTTATATGGACAGCCATTTCACATCGCCAAAAATGAGCGTCAAACCTTGATGATCGGAATAGCGGCATGCGAAGTGCTGTCTTGGGAGAAATAGGAGGAGGATCTCCCAACTGAGTGGTGAAATCTAGATTATCGCCAATAGAAAGGCCCAGTAAGGCAGCGGAGATTACTTCTGATTCTGTTTCGACATGTGTATTTTTCTGTTCATCAAATATAAAGCATGAGGCTCGCATTGACTTGAACCGAGTATTATGAAAACATGTTCACATGTATGTAGCTAAGGAAGAAGACAACTTTCACACAAAAACAACAGAACTTCAGAGAAATTGCTACGGTAATATAGTTCATTTAGAGTGTCCATCCCGGTGTAAACGTGGATGAAGAGGTAAAAAAAACGTATCGGTCATAAGATCAGGGGGATACAGAGCAAAGGGATGTAGAATCAAGATATAGTGGGAATTGGGAAACTAGAGCGGAATGTTGAGATGGTGAACAACCTCTGTGAAAGGTTAGGTCTTCTTCGGTGGTCTGCCACGCTTCTTCTTCGCGCTGGACTCTGCTCCATCGCCGCTTGCGCCACCTTCACCGTCGGTGGTATCCGGTTTCGGATTTTTGGGAGGCCGACCTCTCTTTCGCTTGGGAGTGGGTTCTGTTTCTCCCCCAGAGTCATCCGGTTTCTTTTCCTGAGGTAAAAGTAAGGAACAGCGGATAACGAGAGAGACGAGCGTGCCAGATGGAGTGAAACAGTACCTTGGGCGGTCTACCTCGTTTCTTCTTTGGTGTATCGGCAGACATCCCTGCAGATGGGGCGGCAGCTGCCGATGAGGAAGCCGGAGCTCCTTGTTTCTTATTCTTGCTACCTTTAGGACGACCACGGCCCCGTTTCGCGGGAGTTTGACCATCGCCGGTCTCTGGGGCGCCTGTAGGTAGGATAAAATAGAGGAATTATCAGGAATTGCACACTATCGCGTGATATCAAGGTAAAAGGGCGTGGACAGACCTGCTCCCTCAGCTGGATCGGGTCCATGTTGGTTTTCCTCGAGCTCATCCTCGTACTTGTCGGTTTGAGGAGAAGCCGACATGTGGAGAGATAAGGGCGCGTGCTAGAAAGACGCAGGCGGCAAAGGACAGACGCGTAGTGCAAAGGTTAAGAAGAAGAGAGTGAAAACGGGGAAAAGGTTGTTGTGCTCTGGTTTTGACGATTAATTCCCCCCCCACTGACCCGAATATAGTAGAATTTGAGAAATCGCGTGCCATTCGCGACCAAAACTGGGATTAATTATTTATATTTCTACAACTTCTTCTTGTTCGTACACTTTTTTTCACCCCTGATATTCTGGGGATGTAGGTACGTAATTTACTCGATTTTATCGGATTTATCCGAGTAAAAACTCACAGCGTTTGAATGATGCGCAATTCCAGTACATGCCTCTCTTGCCGGCCGCTGAGTCGGAGTTTGAAATATATAACCTTTTTTACGTCCGACGCCACGCACTCAGGCTCGTCCTCTATGCATTCCCTTTTGGCTCTGGCTTTCACCTTCCAACTCTCTGCTGCTCGACTGTTACATTCTTTACCAGAAGATACATTTGCTTTTCCAAAATATCGTGTCTCTTTTCTCAACGGTCTACCCGTACTGAATGAAACTGCTCAGAGATGGCTACAGGACGGTCTATCAGGCGGTGAACTCGAATTTCTAGACCAGCCATGGAACCAGGATACATCCTCATCTCCAAGGGCAATTGGAACCATCGAACACCAAGTCACTGTACGCTCTTTCAGATCAGAATGATCGAAATGGCTTAGTTCCTCTCTTTCCAACAGCCAGTGTCATCACAGGCATCTCATCTCTCCTTGGAGCGTATGAAGATTGGTCCTCAAAACTCTTACTTGTGCCTGATTTCCAGGGCCCTCGATAACGTGCCGCCAACGCCGGAAGAAGATTTAGAAGCCGATACGACACCTGTCCACAGTTGGTCCTTGCTGCAACCTTTATCAGGCACTTGTCTATATGTGAGTGTTTTAGCATATGTTTCCAACCAACGACTCACATCGTTACAGCATCGACAGGGCTGGTTCACCTATTCTTACTGTCACAATGAGCAAATTCGTCAATTCAGGGAATTATTGCCTCCTTCACATCCTCATCCGCCTGGTACGGACGTTTCTCGTTCCACCCAGACATCTATTAATATAGAATACCGCAAGGTGGCTATAGACCCGAAGAAGACCCCGGCGTGAGGTCCTGAATTCTCACGTACCCACATTTGCTAAATGAATTACGTTTTGTTCTAGTCGGAGTCTTATACTCTTGGGCGAGCGCCACCGACTCCTGAACCTGGTGTCGACCTTAATCTTGCAGACCTCAATGCACTGGCAGCCAATCTCGAGCTCGCACGGGGTGCAGGCTCTCGGTATCTCGTTCAGAGATGGGGTGATGGTACCGTTTGCGACAAAACGGGCAAGGAACGAGAAGTCGAAGTTCAAGTAAGGGGCATTCAATAACATCTGATGTGCGGTTGACACTTTCGTTGGCATCTAGTTTCACTGCTCCATGACGATGCCAGATACGATCCTGTTTGTCAAGGAAGCCAAGACATGTTCCTACGTCCTAGTCATACACACCCCTCGTCTATGCAGCGAACCCGGCTTCAAATCACGTCTCGAATCACGCGAAGAGTCCCCCATCAGGTGTCGTGAAATCGTCAATTCCCAACCCGAAGACCAGGAACACCTCCCAGAGGCCGACCACCCATTCAAACTTCCGGATCGTAATTATGTGCTTCCAACAGCCAAAGAGGGAAGCTCTGCCCCAAACAAGCAAGCACGAGGCAAAGACGAATATACCGATATGTTTAAACGGGCTCTGGATGTACTTTTAAACAACAGGGGCCTGAAACTGCAAGACGGAGAGTTTCCGCAGGTCATCATCGAAGGACTCTCCGAGGATGGAAGTGTCGTATTTGAGTTTGTGGATGAGTTGCCGTTGGGTGGCGACGGTGGGGAAGTTCCTGTGGGAGCTGACTGGCTGGTAGACGCACTTCGTTCCGCTGGGGTCGAGACATCCAAGATGGAAAGCGACAGGGGCGAGAAGGAGGATGATAAACGCAGTGATAAACAGACAACGCAGCAGGACGGCGATCTACCTGGAGCTCGGGACGAGTTGTAGTATTTATTCATCGAGTGAAATGATTCCAGGCGTGATTGTCCGCATTCATTGTCAGAAATTAATACAGAACGCGTCTAGGAGTACTAGTGTAGAGTAAAAGCACGTACAAATCATGTGGGGCCTGCAGTCCTCAGAAGCAAAACAGAAGACTGTCCAGACAACATACGGACGGTGAGTAGAAAGTGCGCCGACAACACACAATGAAATATAAATCATAACATATAGACGGCTCGCTAGCAGTGTGATTCCAAACGGGGAATGATGAACGGGAAGGACACTAAAAAAAGCGCCGTTTACTCTGATTCTCATCGATGGTGACCTTTATATGCACATGCGCACGAGGTACCCCCGGCGTCGAGCACGTCGGTATGTTCTTCATCCACTCGTCACCGTCATCTTCATCTTCAGGCTCATAATCGTGGTCCACACAATATCCTCCAGGAAGCGTGTCTACACCCCCAACGGTCTGGCACCCACACAACAATCCGCTGGCCTTGCCTTTGCCTTTCAACAGATCTGTAAGCGTACACCGTCCCGAGGGCTCGATGAAGAGCATGCGACGCAGGGCGGGTCGGGTTTCCCGTGGAAGAAGGCGGAATATTGACTCGGCCCCACCGCCATTGAAGGTCGTGACACTATCACTGCGCTGACGTTTTTGAGGGGCTGATGGTTCCTTTGGCTTATTGTCCTTGTTGGCGTTGGCGGGGGACAATAGTTCTGGATTGTTCTTTGCTTCGGCGGACAAGATCACATTCAAAGTAGTGGCGCGTGCCCTAGGAGTCGGGAGCGCAGGGCTAGCCCTGGGCGTCGGCATCTCGCCGTCGATTTCAGGCGAACCAGGTGTTTCCACATCTGTCGAAATCTGCAGAGAGAACGGCTGGAAGCCTACGCTTGGGGTAAGCGGCAAGGATTCTGTCGAATTGCCAGGCCTGGCGAACTGGCGTACCGACAGGTCCATTTCCTGCGGACTCTCGGACGTTTTCAACATCATATTATCGCCAGCATTTCCGAGAGTGAATTCAGGCAAGGTAGCGACAGAGCGTGACGGCAGTGTGACCTTTTCCAGCGATTCCCGGACCTTCTTCGCCCGTAGCTCATCTGGGCTTAGAGTTGACTCGGGGTCGCTAGCACGTCGGGAAGGAGGGTCTGTAATGGAGGTAGAGCGATCCGACGAGGCAGTAAACACGGAGGCGGTCTCCGATGCGGTGCCATTACTGCTCGACGCTTCCATATCAGGGGCAGTCAAATTGGCATGTGAAATGTCCCTGTGTACCTTTGGAGGAGGCTTCTCGGAGAGATCTGGATGCGCATGGACGAAGGCTCTGAAGCTGGGGTCCGTCTTGGGATCAGGAATTTTCCAGGGGAAACGCCTGAGCAACATGCACACGAGGATGATAGCGACACTCCACACATCCGTCTTGCGTGGATCATACGAATTCTGGGTGATGACCTCCGGTGCAAGGTAGGGGTCTGAGCCGACGATGCCACTTGCGGGAGTATGAGCCTTGCCTGGGTAGTGGAAGACGGTGGCAGTGCCGAAGTCTATGAGCTTGACGACGTTATCGGTGGTCATGACGCAATTGTCTAACTTGAGATCGCGATGCGCGAGACCCATCTCGTGGAGATATTCGACGCCGTCGCATATTTGACGAAAGACACAATATATCTCTGGACGGCACATTTTGCCTGACATCACGACACTGAAGAGATCATATGGGGCATATTCCATGACCTACAGCGATGCTTAGTGTTATAGGGAGCCAGGTGTACTGTGCCCACCTCGTAGTAATGGCCATGGTCGGAGACGATGTCCACAGTTTCGATGATATTAGCATGCTTGAGTGTTGAGCCGACGCAAAACTCGGCAGTGACCTTCTTCTGATACTCCTTCTCGCTCTCTCCACTCCGCTTTGGTCTGAACTCCTTGACTGCAAAGATGCTGCCACCATTCTTACTAGTGCCTTTGATGAGCCTGACGGTACCTCCGGCGCCTGAACCCAAGACACGACCCCATTTGCCATACTTCTTTGCCAGGTGAGCGTGAGTAGCGTTCTCAAGGGAGTATATCGGGTTGTGGGCGGTTGAGGGTGTAGGGAATGTGAAAGGAGATGTGTGGCCAGAGGAGCGAGAAGAATTACGGTGGTGGTTGTGAGCTGGGGATGCTATTGTGATGGGCGAAGGGGTACCGCGCTTACAATTGTGAAGGGAAGGCGATGGAGAGGGAGAGCGGTCTTTGATGGCTGTGCTGCGACAAGGGGATTTCAATTTGCACTTTGATTTTTCGGGGTCCAATTCTTTGCGCATGAGGGCAGCCAACTTTGAATCTTTGGGAGGAGAATTTTCTTGAGTTGAAAGACGACCGTGGCTAGGTATACGTGAAGTTTGAACGGAGAGGCTTGTGGGGCTCGGTGGGCTTGTGTGGTGGTGGTGGTGATGGATTGGGGTTGGAGGGAAAATGGAGGGTGAATCTAATTCTGAAGGAGTGTGTGTTGGTGGTGTTGGTGGATGATTATGATTAGGAATATGGTGATTTATGAAACGCTTTAGATCATTCAGATGACCTAGTTTGGACGAGGGTGGTGGAGAGTCAGATACGCTGTTCTTCCTTGTGAAACGAAAACGAGGAGTACGATGAGGATCTGACTGAAAAGAATGTGAGGAATAATGAGTAAAAAAAGGCAATAAAATAAAAGGACAGACCTGCATGGTATGATGATGATGGTAAGAGAAGAGAAGGGATTCGAAAGTTGCTCGGTGTTTGAATATTAAGCCTCAGATCTCAGATCTCGGCAATCAAAAGACCCCGGTCACTCATTCCAATGCCGAACTCGTCCGACTCGGCTCGGCCTTTGACATAGTCTCAGGGGTCTAGTCATACCTCTACTACGAGTCACCCTTGGTCATCTCCATCACGCTTTCTCTTCATCTCTCGTGATACTTTGTGTTGAGCAGATTCATGCTTCGCTAGTTCAACTGGAACCTTTGACACTGGACTCTTGGATATTTCTAGAGTCGTCTTGTCAGTTCTATCTTCACATCACAGGAACAAACTTTCGTACCTTGCTTCAAGTCGTACCTGTGCATTAAAAGTTAGCAAGCCATGGGAGTATCATATCTTTTCACTTACATCACTTCATCATCATCGTTTGTAAGGAACGTTATAGCCGTTCCTTGCTTCCCTGCACGTCCCGTACGACCTAATAATCGCATCATAATATCAGCGACACCTGAAACCTAATCTAATCTTTGCTTACCGATACGGTGCACGTATGCCTCGATCGTGCTTGCCATCTGGAAATTGATAACAAGACTGACATCCTGAACATCAATACCCCGACCAGCCAGATCCGTAGCAACCAGCACGTCCGAGTCCCCATTGCGGAGCGACTGCAGGGACGCCTCTCGTTGTTCCTGGTTCTTCCCTGAATGCAGGGTCGCTGCATTCCACTATACACTTTCTGTCAGAGTCCATCCCACAAGCGAGACTGATCGTGCATTACGTACACCTGCACGCGACAGGTCTTTCGCAACCATGTCCGCCGTCTTTTTCTGGTTGACAAACACAATGATAGGCGAAGCGTACTGTCCACTGTTGAGAATCTCCAGCAGTTTCTGCCTAATCAAAGTAATCAGTAGCGAATTCACAATAAAATTCATATTCCCACTTTTTCTTTTCGTCTCCGCTTACAAATTCCACACATTGTTCAACGGTGTCAACAGCGCGACCTGCCTCACCGATGGTAATCACCGCTGGCTTCTTGAGATACTTCCTCGCCAGGCGCTCTACCGCAGGTGGCATAGTAGCCGAGAACAACGTCGTAACCCGTGTCCGGCCTTTCTTGATCATCGTCTCGCTATCCACGTCCATTTGCTCACCTAGATCCTCCCCTTGCATCGTCTCCGACGGCAAAGCGTCCAGGATGAACGTAAGATCTACCTCGAATCCCAGATGGACCATACGGTCTGCTTCGTCCATAACAACATAACGACATTGCGAAAGAACGAGAACATGTCGTTCGATAACGTCTTTTAAACGACCAGGAGTGGCGATGATGATCTCTGCACCTTCTCGGAGGTTAAATTGCTGCTCTTCTACAGCCCTCTGAATATAACATCATGAATATGCTAGCATGACTATAACAAATGACACCTACTCCGCCAACAATAGAGACACATTTAAAGCCAAGAGGTGTCGCGAATTTGCTGGCTTCGCTTTCGATCTGCTGTGCCAACTCACGTGTGGGGGCCATAATAAGTGCATAAGGCCCTAAATGCCTGATATCATCAGTGAACGGCGGCATATTGGAAATGAATGACAGCATGGGGATAACAAAGGCCGCCGTTTTACCGGAACCTGATCCAAAATTTAAGAGAAACCTGGCGGCAAAAAAATATCGCGAAAATACCTGTTTCGGCGATACCGATGATGTCTCGATTTTGTAAACCAATTGGGATAGCCTGTCGTTGGATGGGAGACGGGTCCTTGTAACCAATCTTATCAATAACATCCAGAATGAGTTGTGGTATGGCGGATTCGGTCCATGACCGTAAGGGGTGCGGTATTTGACCACCTAAGGCAACACGGACATTAACCAGGTGACGACTGGCAAGATCAACAGACAAACCTCTTGCGGAAATACTGAAATCCTCTCTGAAAATACGCCAATCACGCTCTTTCATTTGTTCAAGGGGCTTTTCCGTCCAATGCCTCTCATCCAATCCCGCCTTGGCCGCCTTTCGTCTTTCCATAGGGTCAGCAAGGTTATCATCAAGTGAAGCGCCCCCCGATATTTTCCGCGGTCCGCTCCCCCCGCCGTCGTCCATTCCAGCAAGGCGGCCACGTCCAAACATAACTTGCGCACCCTGTCGGTTACTCCCTACAGCCACGGGGGAGTCATCGGCAAATGTATCGTCTTGCGCGTCCCAATCAAACACAAACTTGCGATCGTTCATTTTTCGGATTTTTCGCTTCTTCTTGTCGACTCCCAGATACCGAGAGCGAATAGCCGAGAGGTCATTGTCCGTCATCGGTGGTACATAAGGGGTGGAAGGTTCGGGAAGTCTTGCAGAGTCTGCCGGTGTAGTGAAAGGAAGGGGAGGGGGGGGCATCGACGACGAGGGTGTTATGGATGACGACGTCGACGTGCCATTGGCCGCAGCAGGACCCGTGGGAGGTGCTTTGCCACGGTCAGCACGAGGACCTGTAGGGACATTGTGGTATCCAGCTCGGGGTGCCTTTCGGTCGTCCTGTGGTGGAGGGCGTTTGTCGCGTCGGCCATACCGTTCCCTGTCTCGTTCTGGGTGGGCATACCGTTCCTCAGCATCTGAAAAAGAAAAGAAAAAAGGAGATTTGTGGTTACAAAGTGCAACCAGATGAAATGTGAATGACTGACATCCACCACCGCCCCCGTACCTATTGGACCGACTGCGTTCCCTTTGCCGTATTTCATCCACCCCTCTCTCTAAAGCCTCGCGGTCTTGTTTGGCCTTCTCGTTCCTCTCTCTTTGTTCCTTTATCTCCTGGGTTCGTTTCCCTATGGCAATCTTCGCCCGTTCCTCTTTCGACAGGAATTTTGGCTGTCATTAACTGAGTATTGTATCCCCGGATTTGTGATAGAATGAAAATAAATACCCTTGACGCAGCGTCCTTGTCCTCTCTTTGTTTTTGCAGCAAGGATTCGATGGACAGTGGCTCAGACCTTGCCGCCATGCGAGTCTGTTGGAGAGAAGTCTCGACAAGCCACGTGTTTCCGTTCTTCTTCAGGCATCCTCACAGACCACCAGTGGTAGTTCTCGGACCGTCATGCATCAAGGATTTGAATCTGGGATACAGTCCCCACGTCCTGATACGCCTGAACCTGGATCGCGTCAAGGGCGAAGGAACGCGCAGCCAGGCGTTCAATTACTGGACGACGAAGGCGGTATATCTGACCAGGTACATCCACAGTTTATATAACATTGATGCGCTATACTAATGTGTCAAAACCTCACTCCTGTAGCTAGAAACATGCTTGAAGCACGTCTTCGCAAAGTATTGTGTACCCTCACCACCGACGGACCCGACACAGGACAAACGATTAGCTTTGCTGACACCACCAGAAGGCGCATACCTTTCACCAGTGGGACTGGACGCGTGGGCGCGCGATACGAATGGCGCTCCGTTTTCTGAGGAAACGAAAGAAGAACTTGTGGATTTTCTAGATGTTACTGACGACGGTGGGCTTACGTGAGTAGGAAGTTGGTCTGACGTTTTGGCGGTAAAATTCGTTACTGATCAAGGTGTGAAGATTTAAAGGATTTCTACAGATATACCAACTTCAGACAGAGAATGACGAAGAAGAGACGTGGCGAGACCTGGTACTATTTGAAGTTTCTCCTTGCTTGAGCTGCATGAACTAAACATCTTCTAGTCGAACTACGGCTTTGACCGGATGCTGAGATTGGTTTCTTCTCGACGAGAAGAAGAGGTAGAGGATGCCACCAATCGTGATGGACCTTCGTGAGTAGCCTACCTGCCCCACACCACCACACGTCTCATCATGTACCTTGGAACGAACAGTATACGTGTCGGTGCATGATGACCGGACGTTGCCCGATACCCCACTGATCAAGCTACATTTTTGGCAATATATACCTGTCAATACACGAACGTCCTTTGGATCAGAAGATCACGACGACGACGACGACGACGACGACCCCTCCCCCTCCCTAGGATTCCAATGATTGTAGATCTTGTATTCGTCTCGCTCGGAAGGCTTGTCTTATGTCCCTCGGGAACTGATCCGGTTGAATAAACTCTTGGTGGCCAGTGATTTAACTATGAGAGACACGCAGTCCTCTGGCTTCTATTGACCAGGCGTATACAGCATGTCAGGTCACAAGGTATGAGTACATGAGAGTCGTATTGAGAAAGGCTTGCGCTCGCCGAGCACGAGGCTGTACCGCCTTTTTTGGGACGGGGACTTGAACATAAAATATATTATTATAATTTCGTACCACCACCCCTTCACCACGTTCCTTCTCCTTCTCACTGGCACCTCTTGGCTGCGGTCTGTATCCGGTGTGTCTCCCTTGAACACCGCAGGAGTCGATCCTCCAACCTGCCATGAAGGCTTTTCTCAATCGCTTCCATAGAGGTGGTACAAAGGAAAAGGACAGAGACTCATCCAGGGACACCCCTTCTCAGAAAGAAAAATTACTGCAACTTCCTCCTCTTCCAGAATGGCCTCCGTCAGCTCAACGCGCTACCTCTACTCCTGCATCTATAGCTTCATTCAAACCTTTGCCAGAAATCACTACACGTCCTTTACCCCTAGTCGAAGAACCTCCTCCTCCATCGTTTTCCAGTGAGTCAACTTCGACACCTACACCAACACCACCTCGTCTAGCTCCCCCGGCATTACCTGTTGAAAATACTGACCCCGAAATCGCGACTCGCACTACCACCACACCGCGTAATGAACAAAACTCTGCGGATCGAGTATCGCGCAAAACTACGAATGGGAGTGTTGATACCACAACTGGAAACAGCGACGTGCAGAAGAAAGTCGCTTTCATTTCACCTCCACCCACCCCAACGCCCCCAGCTCTTGATCGCATGTTGCCTGATGTGTTTGCCAATGGTTCTGCGCCACCAGGACAAGGCCCCCCAATAAAAACAACGTTGTCTCGTTTCCAGGCTACTCATGGCAAGGAACCTCGTGGTTCTACCGCCACTGCTGCTTCTTCGACCAATGATCTCGCCTCCAGCAGCAAAGTCAGCGTCAAGGCGACTTCGACCCGTAATGTTGTCTCGCCTTCTAAGGGCTACGAAGATGGAATATCTATTAATCAGTCACTCCGATCGGGCACACCGTATTCTCAAATGTCGAACAACAAAAGCCATATTCTGGCGGCAGCATCGTGGAGCGAGACTGCAGAAGATGATCTTGTATCCAATTTGGGTTCTCGCGAGCGAACGCGACAGGAAGTGCTGTTTGAAATTTTAGCAAGTGAAGAAAGGTACGCTATATTTCTGATTGGACAGATGTCGCGTTAATCAGGCAAGTCTAGATATGTAGCAGAACTATTCAAAATGAAGGACACGTTCATCGATCCACTTTTGCATCCTTTTGCCGCATCTCCACTTCCTTCGCCTCGATTGGTAGAGTATGATGATTTGTCACGCGCAGAATCACCTCTGGACTCCAGTGAATATCTACCGCCCATTGCCGCCCGCTTCATGTCTCCTAGTCCTTTTCGATCTGACACACCTACCAGTCCTGCCCTTGAATCGGTGGCAGTCTCAACACGGAAAAGCGACAAGGACAAGGACACACCCAATATAGACGGTGAATCTCTGGAGACGGATGAGGAGGATGAGGGTGACGACCGGCTTGGGAAAGGGTATTTATCGTACCCTAAAGGACAGGCTGCAAAACACAATCACCCTAGGTCTCCGTATCGTGCAACCGCGACAAGGACACCCGGGAGGAGTAATACAGCAGTCCCGTTTCCCTCCCGCTCACATCAATCGTTACCGGCCCCTCCAAGAACGAATCAGATGTCGGCCTCTACACACTCCCTCGGTCGGCAATCAGTTTTTGGGGAACGAGAGCGGAACCTCAGTCAGGGACAAGCTTCATCACCTGATCGCAAAGCCACCTCGACACCCGGATCACGCATGATGAGGAGGTTCAAGAAGAGCCAAACGGCGCGAGATAGTATATTTGGGGGTGGGATTGCTCCTCATCAATTACCAGATGATTTACGGATATGTTTAGAAGTGGTGGATAGTGGCGTTTTGGACGGGCACAAGAAACTCAGTGAGGCGCTGAGGAAAAGGTATGAGGAGCAATATCCGCTTGTGCGGTCCCTTGCAGATGTCTTCGTATCGAATGTCAGTCCTCCACCGGTCTCAGCGTTGATCCATGATGCTGATCCCGAATTTATCGCAGTCCGATATATTTCACGGGTATGCGACATACGTTCTTCACCTCGAACGAGCTCTCGAGCAGGTCGATGCAGCGTTATCCAATGTTGCCAAGAAGCCAAAGAAACAGGACGTTACAGAGTGGGCTAAAGTGTGCCAGTTTCTGCAAGAGCTTGAACGTGACGCATCCGAGAAGGGTGAAACTGGTCTGGCAATCACGCTTTCAAAACCATTCCAACGCCTACTCAAATACCCTCTACTTTTCCAAAATCTGCTCTTCCACACCGATCCGAGTACCTTTGAATATGAGAGCACCCTGCAGATGGTTGCAGAAGTGGAAACCATCGTGCGAAGCATTGAAGACGAAAAGATACAAAAGGAGGAGCGAGACAAGACTAGGGATATATTCGCACGCATCGAGGGACTGGACAAAGTTAGACAGCTTGCGCTGCCAAAACCATCCAGGGTGCTTATGGAGGAGCGACTCTACGCGCCAGGGATGACGGGGTCTTCGAAGCCGTCCACTCCCCCGCCTGTCATAAACTTCAAAGCGGTAAAAGGCAAGTCGTCATTCAAACGCCTCAGTGATGTTCTGTACTCGTCGAATGGCATGGGGGGCAAGAAGGACCTATGGCTCGTCGTGTTCAATGATGTGGTGCTCCAATGTCAACGAACGGGGACAACATCCTTGCCATTGGTAGCAGCGACGAGCTCAAGAACAAATTCATTGCCCGAATTGCAGGGCAAGGCAAAGTACGCAACTACAGGACGCAGGAATACGCAGACGAGACCTCGTAATTTGTACAAATTTATCAAGGTCGGTGGCTGGAATGTACGCCACAGTGTAGTTACTCATGTTACCTTGCCCAGATTGAAACGTGGGCAATCGGGGATGTCGTCCAACCGAGAGAAGGGGTCGTGTCCATGGAAGAGTAAGCCTTTCCGTGCCTCCTTCTGTCGCCTTGGTGACTGATCTAGTAGAATTTCAGCGTGGTTCGTTCCCGAGCGCAAGTTCACACGAATCAGCCAAAAATCGTCCCTCTTCCTGACGACGATGAGGATGAGGGAGGAGAATCAGACGACTCTGACAGGAAAAGTAAGATGAGCTTTTCTTACTGGGGGGCGGACAAAATTACAGTCCAGAAACCTCTCGTCAAGCCAAGGATTGGGAATCAAAATGGCGGACGAAGAGGCCCGCAAGGTATTCCCTCATCGTATGGGAGAGAATCATCTGCAAATGCGAAATTTGGTTCTCGGTTGATGTCTGGTGACAGCCCCTCGCCCGGCCCACGAGCTGCAAGTCGACGGACACAACCTAACCAGATTGTCCGTAAAACCCCTCATTCGGATGAGAGTCATTCCGCAAAGGCGACGGTAACGAGACCAGCTTGGGACACAAGTACTCGCTCACAACTTGCTGCTACGCCAATCCCGAAGCGCACTCGAAACATTTCGCAGACCAGCGCAGCTACTCGGGTAGCCGCAACGGCCAAAGCGCTCGCATCACCCGCCCCCTCTGAAGACTCTGGGGTCGGTTTATACCGTCAAATGTTGGCGCAGGACCCTTCACTGAACGGTATCTGAAGCCGTATACATCACGCTCATTATGACCTCATATATCCCCCATATTATCGCAACCACATTATATTAGTCCTCCTCCATGGCCAGCATCGACATCGTTGTCGTCTTTCTTCTGCTCTTCAGCTTCTGTTACTGACGGGTACCCATTAGCTTATGATACCTTACCACTCTTTTTGGTCCCGCCTTCACCAGGTATTTTCTATTTGGAACCTACCAGTAGTCACCCATTCCATACGTCATTTGCAATTGTTAAACTGGCCATCACTCTCTTTCCTATCTACTTTCTACATTTTGGTCTATTCTTACTAGATTTAAATCTGTATTAACAATATGCTGTGCTTCTGGATAGTAAATCAAGCTGTTTCGTATGCCGCGTTGTGTATGCTGACGCTTCTTCCGCTAGGATCAGAGGCACATCCCCAATCGCCCCTAGGTATCCATCTGTAATTGCGGGTAAGATGAAATAATGCCGCAAAACATATGATGATCAACATACCGGACAGCTGTTTTTGCAACTGCCGCGTAAGGGAAGAGACCTAAGTATCTCGTGAGTTTTCGAAGAGGCGCTGCCAAAAGACGACTTCACCATCAAAGAGGTCGCGGATAAAATAGGCTTCTTTCGTATCAGGCGTTTCTACTGGCCAACGTTCATCTCGCTTGGCAAACATGTCATCGGGGACAATGTCCTCGGCGTGGCTTTTTATGCTAAAGCACAAGAAATATTAGATGTATCCCAGCCAGTTGTCATATCCCCATA
Organism: Hygrophorus pudorinus; assembly: GCA_003314045.1. NCBI lineage: Eukaryota > Fungi > Basidiomycota > Agaricomycetes > Agaricales > Hygrophoraceae > Hygrophorus > Hygrophorus pudorinus. Next base: position 123,233 of record QLPF01004354.1, on the reverse strand, counting down.
CCCGTCTATCCATGAGTACCCGACTCCATCTGAGAATTGTTCTTTTTGACGCCATAGGATTGAGCGGGGTAAGTATGGCTAAAGATACCGTCAAGACGGTGTAGATATGTCTGTAACATGACCCACCTTGCCATCCGGGGAACAATCAAAAGCTTTTCGTAAGATATACTTCCGATAGGCCCAATGTCAGGATGTCATCATCATGACGGACCGAGTATTCTCACCTTCTCCATTTTCGGACAACCATCAACATCGACCTCCTGCTTCGCACCTTTGTGAAACATTTTTTCTTTGGCGTCGATATCCATAGCGACCTCGAGGAAGGCCTTGTCGAGGAAAGGTACACGAGCTTCAAGTCCCCAGGCCATTGTGGATCTAGCCAACAACGGACAGTCAGACATGAACCCCAACATCAAAACAATCAACGTACTTGTTGGCCCGAAGACAGTCCGACGTATGTAGGTTCTTGACGCGTCTTACACACTCTTGGTGGAATGCCTTACTATCAGGTGCTGCGTGGAAATAGAGGTATCCTGTGACATCCCTACATGGTCAGATATCACAATCATGACTTCACTAAAATGCCTACCTCCCAGGATCTCGTCACTACCTTCCCCGCTGAGAACCATCTTCACACCCATAGCTTTAATTTTGCGGCTGAGCAAGTACATTGGCGTACTCGCCCGAACAGTAGTAACGTCGTAAGTTTCCAGATGGTATACAACCTCGGGTATGGCATCTAGACCTTCTTGTACCGTGAATACATATTCGTGATGGACTGTTCCGAAGTAAAGAGCTGCCTTTCTGGCTGCAAGAAGATCAGGGGAATTCTCAAGGCCAATAGAAAACGAGTGAAGTTGGGGCCAAGCTGCGAGGGTCGCTGAAGAGGAATTACGCTATTGAATTAAGTGGCGTGATCCTTTACACAAACAGCATACCTTTCTCTGAAATCTCACCGGGAACTGTGGGGGTGGATGGCCCACTGGAGAGCTGTGCCAATTTCTTTTTCCGTGCTTCGAGTTGAGCTTGAGCTATCTTTTCTGTTTCCCTCGAAGCAATAGCTGCAATCAGACTGCTGTCTAGACCACCACTGAGAAGTACACCATATGGCACCTCTGACATCAACCGTTTACGGACAGCAGCCTCGAGTGTCTGGCGTAGGATAGAAAAGTCCGTCGACTTGGTTGAAACTGTGGTATTTGGGGCGTCAGAGTCGCCATCCCACCATGATGGACGGAAATAACGCGTCGTTGAATGGTCCGAGCTGTCATAAACATGGCCAGGCGGGAATGATATGATTTTGTCACACTCATCCGCAATGGCTTTCAGTTCGGAAGCGAAGTAGACAGAACCAGGACGTCCAGAGTTCCAGCCTTGATAGAGGGTTGTGATACCAATGGGGTCACGGGCAGCAATAATCCGTGAGGGCGTAACTGACTCGTCGAGGAGAACAAAGGAAAACATGCCGTCTAAAAGACTGCATAGTTCTCTGCCATATTTCTTGTACTGGAAGGAGGTCAGAGTGGCCTTCACAGCGTGATATTAAGGGACCGACGTGCCAGAGGAATGATAACTTCACAATCAGAATGGGTCTTGAGCTTTACGCCAGGACCAACACTGGCGCGCAATGCAATATGGTTGTAAATCTCTCCGTTGACAGTCAGGATAATCTTGCCGTCTTCGCTCACTAAAGGTTGAGCACCCGTATCTAAGAAAAATACACTAAATTTTGGACGGGTGGACACTATCTGAAGACTCTCACCGACGCCGACAATTGCCAACCGTTCGTGAACGAGTATGGTTTCTTTGCCGACAAAACAACCCGACCAATCTGGGCCGCGATGGCGAAGTTTCTTTGAGAGAGCGATGAATCGTGCTCGGTCGTTCGAAGGCTTCTGCAGACCATGGACTGCGAGTATTCCACACATCTTTCAGAATGATCTGTCCGATAAAGAAAAATCTGCCATTGACTCGTGTTATCTATCGATAAACCTCGCCGCCGGTCCAGACCATAACGGTATATCTATAAATCTTCCGGCACTTTGGCCTTCTTTAACTTACTGCCAGTGTTCATAGTTTCGACTGAAGCCATAGTATACATATAAATTTATTCATTCTACAAGTTCCACAGCGAATGAAAAAAAAAACATTTCCCACGGCTGCGGTTGGCTGTGTCCCTCCAGTACCTTAACAGACCATCTGAGCTCAGGTTCCTCCTAAATCCCGTCAGGAATGGCACAAGATCGACTTGCAGCCCTACGGGTGCGTTTCTGTCTCGGTGGGGTCTTCACAAGTGTCTGATGGCCATTCAGGCTCAAAGACAACAGGGACGGCAGGGAAGACAGCCAGAGGCACACGCTATGACCGGTTTGCAGTCCGTTGGGAATGGTAATGGAACTGGCCATGGCACAATGAGTGCTTTTTACTCGGAGGTCACTGAGCTGCGGTTTGACGTTGACAACGCTTTCTTCTAATTATTCAATATGCCATGTTAGATCACGTCTATTCAAGAAGGGATCGAGCACTTTAATGCGAACGTCGCGAGGATATCTGAACTTCATTCACGATCTTTGACCGCCGCCGCATCACAACAGGACGCAGCGCAGCTGGATGAAGTGGTTACAGAAACACGGACACTGAGCAATACGCTGAAGCAGCGGATACAAGGGTTCGGATCATCTCCTGGTCCTGACCGGGACCCGCAAATATGGCAGAATCAGGCGCGTGAAATGCGGATGTTATGGATCAATGCTTGCTAAAACCTCGAGTTCTTTTCAGACTGGGTTGGTCAGGTCAAGATTCATGGAGGCAATCCAGAATTATCAGCAAGTTGAGCAGCAGTACCGAACTAAGTACAAGCAACGCGTTGAGCGGCAATTTAAAATCGGTAATTGTCTCTGGAACTTATCCCGTGTCTGTGTTTACGTCCGCTAGTGAAACCCGATGCGACGCCTGAAGAAGTCGCAGCCGTCGTCAATGACGATTCGAGCGGAGGGAACCAAGTGTTCGCCCAAGCGGTATGTAAAATTGCACATCTTTTTAAACACTTTTCCAATAAATTGCGAGTAGCTCAGTTCCTCCACCCGATATGGCGATTCACGAGCTGTTTATCGGGAAGTGCAAGAACGTCACCAGGATATCCGCAGGATGGAGCAAACCCTTACAGAACTCGCTCAGTTATTCATCGATGTCAGCTTTTGATTTCTTGTTCTGAATGAGGGATAACTGAATTGACTGGCAGATGGGCACTCTTGTGGAGCAAGACGATGCTAAGATAATTACCATTGAGCAAACGGCTCAAAAGGTGGAGGCTGACACTGAACATGCGTACGTTAATTTTTGCTCCCTCACTGAGTCTTATAACATCATGCCATCATTAGCCTTGCGGATACTGGTCGAGCTGTCATCCACGCTCGCAATGCAAGGAGAATGAGATGGATATGTTTCATCATCATTGTTATTATTCTTGCCGTCGTTGCCATCGTGTTGGGTATAGTGTTTGGAAAGAAGTAGATCTGTGGAGGGGTTGAGTAGTTGGGTATAGCATATGTGGTATAATATATTGGACTTGTTTTATTATTTGAGATATGCTTTTGTGAGCGGCGAGCACGTGTAGTAGATTTCAGACTTGTCTCGGCAAACACTGGCATTGCAGTTGTAATCGGCAAGCTTGGCCGCTTGAGCTCACGTACGCCATTTCCCTCCGCCCAATGTCGACAAAACCATCAGTCAAAAGACGTCGGGGATCTTCAATTGAAGTCGTCGATGCCAAAGTGGCAGTAGATCTTGCAACTGCTCAATCATACTCGGAGAATGTGTTTCTCTTCGTACCCAACCTTATTGGCAAGTAATAATGTTCACTTATGGAGACGTAACCAATGGAACAACCAACAGGCTATACGCGAATTATCCTGGCTGGGCTGTCACTGTATTATATGAGTTATCATCCAAAGTACTGTACGCTTGCATATAGCATATCTTGTCTACTGGATGCCGTCGACGGACAAGCTGCGAGGGCTCTGGGACAGACTTCCAAGTTCGGACAGGGTTTGGACATGGTCACAGACCGGTTCGTTCTCTTTCTGTGCCTTCTCTCAAGTTGTGTGTTGACCGCACCTTGAATCAGGTGCACAACATCAGGCCTACTGTGCTATCTCTCCTCGGCATATCCTGAATATGCACTGGTATTCCAATTCCTCATTGCACTCGATTTCAGCAGCCATTACATGCACATGTTCAGGTATCTTCGATCTCCTTTTATTGTTTTCGTATTAACGAATTCGCTATTCAGCTCTCTAACGACCGGCTCTCCGAGTCATAAATTGGTTACAAGTGATGTCAGCCGAATTTTGTGGCTGTATTATAATAACCCTGTGAGTTGTGAATCTTATTTCACGGTAGAAGCCCGAGCATTGAAGCGATACAGCTTATACTTTTCATTTTCTGCGCCGGCAACGAAATCTTTTTTGTATCCCTCTACCTCATGAAATGGGTTCAAACACCTCTTGGCTGGGACAAGGCTTCCTTTGTTCCGGTGATGCTTGTCGACCTGACGTACGCACAGGTGATCGCCATTCTAAGCTTTCCGGTATTCTTCACGAAGAATGTCATCAACATTGTTCAGTTATGGAAGGCATCGAAAATACTGGTGGGTGTTGACCTGGCAGAGAGAGCCGCAGCCAGAGAAAAACTGCAACGGGTTCGGGAATAACTTTATTTCGTAATTCCACTACTACACGTACACTATTTTATAAGATAGAGGCAGGCGTTGTAATTCTCATTGACTCGGATATCCGGTTGTCGTGTGCACGTGTAGCACACAGACTGCACTTGAATTTCTTTTCTTTTTCAAGTCTTGGATGCGTTCTCAAGCACTTCTAAGGAGGTCGCGGTTATTGCTGAAGGCCTCAGCAAACCGTCACCGGCAGCCCTCACTTGCTTCATCTGGGCGTCCAACTCGTCCTTCCACAAAACCGCAGGCCAGGTCCGATGGCAAGCGTTTGGCTTCGACGACCATTGCTACTCCAACGGACCCAGACACACACCCTTCAGCGTCTGATGGTCCGGCATCGCCCAGAGATGAGCCAGAAAAGCCCAAACGACGAGTGCGAGCACCGGCAGCGGCAAGAGATTTTGACCCACAATTACCTACCGGACTAGATATTCTCTGGCTGCCTGACACAGGTCCCTCCTTGGATGCGGGTCCTTCGCAGCCACCAGCATTACCACCGCCTGATATTCTTGAGGAGGCCTTAACTAACCTGCATATAACCTTGCAGCCGCAAACTCAACATCGAGCTACTTATGCTTCGCCGTCAGGACCACCGGTTGAACCAACTCTTGCACTTTACTGCCCCATAGAAGGAGGAGAATATATTATTGATGCCACAGTCCGCGAACTGGCACGACGAACTGGATCAGAGGTAGTTGTTCTAGATGCCGTCCAGCTTGCGGCCGGAGAATGGGGTCACTTTGGAAAAGGCAGGTGCCTCTCTGGTACCCTACATATATCTTCACTCAGCATTTTGTTATTCCGGGGTTAGCCGCAAACTCTCTTCGATTATCCCGGAACCCCTTGCACTTCCCATCGTCATCCACCTCGTCTCCACCCTTGCCCAACCGTTCATTCGCGGTAGACGAGGACATTGAGTCAGAACCAATGATGTCTCCATCCCAGATGACCCTTGTTATGACTTCCGTGTCCCCTACGCAAGGACGTGCTGTTCTTTCCTCATCTCCGAGACGCGATTCGACGCCAAGCAAGATCAAAATATTTTTTGACGAGCTCATCAACGTCCCCGCCAAACTGACTGACTCAGCTAATTCGCCCATATCTTCAGGCAAAACTCGTATAATCTACATTCGTGACTTTCCTACGCTGGCCCAATCTTCTTCGGCGTGGTATCCTCCACTACTGTCGGCTGTTCGTCAACGTCGGCAAGGACCGATATCGCGACCCACTTCACCTATAGCTTTTCCAATGACTATTATATTTGGCATTACTCCATCTCTTACCTTTGCTGCATCAATGGCGCCTTCTCCCAGCCCACCTAATGACTTCATGAGTGTTCTCATGAATCGCAATCAGCCTCCTCCTCATTCGATCTCAGGGTCCCGAACAGGCAAGCTGGGGTGGGGCGAAGATGAAGTAGACGAGAAAGCACGAGAAAAGCGCCTGAGAGATCGCCTGAGAAAATGGGAGAAAGGTGACAGTTCGTTATTGAACGAGCTGCCCAAACTATCTTCAGGTAGCGACCAGGGTGGTGAGGGCGTTAGCCAACATCCTGATATCGTTTTCATTGGAGGGCCGGCTTCTATGTCGACCTTACCCCCGCCTCTTGGTCAGGGATTGTCGTCGCGTTCTTCGATCGGTCGACGTGGATCGTCAGATCCGGAAACTATCTCTCGGTTCTTCCGCACTACTGTTTTAGTTCCGAATGTCCGTTCTCTTACACAAGAACGATCTTGTCGAGTAGGACGAAGGCAGGAAATCAACGAACTGACCATGCGCATGGGTGTGGGTACAATCGGCGGAGTGGTCGGTGAAAGGGACAGGATTGTCCACTCGCCCAGCACGGAACGCAAAGACAAAGATGATGAGATGTCACGGCAAAGAAATGAAGACGAGAGGATGTGGGAGGTTTGGGGAAGGCGGGTGGAGGTTTGGGCTGATGTACGGCAAATTGCCGACCGGGCTCTCGGGAATGTGGTAGCCATCAACGCAACCTCTGGTAACAAATCAGCAAAACCAATGCTAGATCCCACCATTGTCCCTTGGTCGGCCATCCATCGCGCGTGGGCTACCCTAAAATTATCGGGCGAGTTGCGCAAGGCATGGACGAAGACATCTTCGATGAAGACTGTGGGTGAACAAGACGAGGATGACGAAGGCGGAGACAAGTTGGCCTTGAGCAGTATTGATTCGGTCTTGGAGGCAATTAAACAGGACCCTGACCTTGACCCGCATGAACAAACATTATTACCCTGCATTGTAGATCCAGGTGAGTTTAGATCAAGAACTAATGCTGATCTACTTCATCATGACAACCTCACCCTACAGCGTCTATGCCGACATCTTTTAGTCAGGTTCATCTGCCGCCCCATACCATAGATTCCGTGCGAACTATTGTATCCCTACCTTTACTCCACCCCACAGCGTTTCAGCAAGGTATTCTCAAGGAACATGGAATGACCGGCGTTCTTCTTTTTGGCCCGCCAGGTTAGCATATGCTCCGTTAAACTAAAGGAATCCGTACTCATGTTCTCAACAGGGACCGGGAAGACTTTGGTGGTTCGTGCGCTTGCCAAGGAAGCAGGATGTCGCATGATGGCGATCTCTCCCTCAGACGTCATGGACATGGTAATTATTTCACTTCTTTGATTTTTTACAGAGCGTTTGACACAGAGAGCAGTATGTAGGGGAAGGGGAGAAACTAGTCAAATCGGTCTTCACACTTGCACGCCGCCTATCACCATGCGTTATCTTTCTCGATGAAATCGATGCACTCTTCGGTGCTCGCATATCCGCCAGGGAGAGTGGGGGTGCATTCGCACACCGCGGTGTCATAACCGAATTCATGCAAGAAATGGATGGTCTGAAATCTTCTGCAAATGATAGGGTTGTCGTTATTGGAGCAACCAACAGGCCATTCGATTTGGATGATGCTGTACTTCGACGTCTTCCTCGACGATTGCTGGTTGACTTGCCGGGAGAAAAGGAGCGTGAAGGTTGGTGTCATACATAGGTATTGGGCAGATGCTAATGCCACTGGTCTCGCTAGAGATCTTAAAGATACTTTTACGCGACGAGGCCTTGGCTGCCGATGTGGACCTGGAGACTCTTGCAAGACATACAGCAAGCTTTTCTGGTTCAGATCTTAAACGTCCGTTGCGTTGTGTTGTCTACTTCATGTATTGTCTTCGCTGACAGAACCATCCTCCAGATTTGTGTGTTTCAGCAGCCCTGGATTCGGTTAAGGAGAGGGTGGATGTTCCCTGGACTTCTCTCTCACTTGCTGCAATGAACCCTGGCATTGACCTCTCAGCTCGAGTGACAGAGTCGTCTTCACTTCTGACGCCGGCTTCGTCTGTGCTATTATCTGAGAATGCTGCCAGCGGAATAAAAAATCTCCGCATTCTCTGTGCGCGTAACTTCACTAAAGCTCTCAAAGAGATTACACCCTCGTCTTCAGAATCGTTGGGAACTCTTGCAGACTTGCGAAAGTGGAACGAAGAATTTGGGGAAGGTAGAAAGGACCGCAAGAGAAAGCAGGCTTGGGGCAAAGGCAGATTTGGATTTATTGATAAAGCAGTTAAAGTAGACGAAGAAGGCAGGGTAACTCTGGGTGATGATCCTAGTTAAGGGGTTAAGTTATACTATAGCTAGAATAGACCTAGGTGGTTCAACGATTTGTTGGCACGAAAGGTAAAGTCAGTTACGGCGGGGTCGGCGGGTACCACGGGCTTGGGACCTTTTGGGAGGGCTGTCCTCTTCAAGTTCATCATCCTCGTCAACGTCCACCTTTTCTTGTTTTGCTTTTCCCCTTCGATTCCGTTGCGTTCGCGATACCGCTTGGGATTGCGACGGTTGTGAAAGCACGTCTTCATCTTCTTCGTCGGTATCTTTTCTTCGGACCTGGCGCCTACCCTCATCATGGCCAGCTTTAACTGCTCTCTCGCCAATGGGTACCAACCCATTGGTTTCTTTCGGCCAGGGCTCATCGCATGCGGGACACCTGCCAGTGGTTCCTTTTACGAGGAATTGCGTGAAACAGTGATAATGCATGCGCGCCTTGCAGTTCATGGTAAGACAAGCTATGCCTCGGGTGACAAGCTGCTTTGAAATGATGTAAGCAAAATAAAACACAGGAGGAGACGAGTCCGACCTCCATGCAAATGGTACACTCATTAACTTCATCCGGATAAGTGTCTTTGAGGTAAAGAGAGAGTTCTACTAAAGTGCGAGTGGACAGGGAATAGCGACCGCGTCTAAACAATGGCTCCAGAGTTGTGAAAAGGTCGACCGAAAGGTTTAGACCTACTTGCTCTTCAATAGCCATCCTTTTGCAACGAAACTACTTAAAACGACTTCGGCCTGAGTCTTGGACATACTCGTTTTGAGTGTATTCACTTCTCGCAAGGCTGCCAGGGAGGAAACTGAGTAGGCTTCATTTGGAGCCAGCATTATTTGTTCGATCTAAAGTGTTGCACGAGTGATCCTCCATTGGAAGGTGTGGACGAGGAGCTTACAATAGCCTTAAAGTAAGCAATTTCGACTGGCGAATATCCACTGGCCATCTGGGCAATCGCATCGTCTTTTCTGTTGACCTACGCGAAAATAATCCTCGTTAACCAGACACAACAATCAATTCAATTACTCACTAGTGCGTACATCTTTCTTCCCGTGAGTTCATCATCTGAGTGACGAAATTCCAAGTGTAGATCGTTGAGTGAATTATTAACTCTTGTGACAAAATCATGCCATGCTGTTGTATCATCGGAGTGGGGTATGTCCAGGCTGTCGTCGGCAGCTTTCATTGCATTCAAATTCTGAGCAGGCCATTTTGTTTTGAAATAAAGGGCTCACTACCTTGAACAGCACTAACGCATTTTGCCCACAGAATTCGAGCGAGTTTCTCTGAAAGAATTCCTCTGGAAAATACGGCCTGAAGGAATAGGCGTTCTACATCGTTGGAAGCCATGTCGCGTCCCGGTAACTTCCGTACCATTTAAAAAACAAGTAATACCGAGGTAAGTATCATGAATTTATTGCTCAGCAGCGCCTACCCCAAGAACGTTCAAATCTTTGGCACATGAAGCGTCTTGCTGACCATTGCAGCCGCCCACAACCCGAAGACGACGCTGACGGTGTGTATATCCCCGCGCCCGCCCTCTTTCCCCCACAAAGTAATCATCCCCCAAGGTACACCTTCCTTGCCTTCAATCCACCCCTGTTTTGCCCAATAAGACATCACGCCAACGAGGGCCAACGACGAAGGAATTGGTAGACCTTCGAAATATTTTGCCTTTCCTGACTGGTCTTTCGGGACAAGGGCGACTGTCGCATTGAACCGAGCAAGGCGTGCTAGGCCACAACATATGAATCCTGTCAATGCGACAGTGTCTAGGTACGTTCGTAGACCTATTACGAACGCCAGGAGAGATGGTGCGACGCCAAAGGAGATCTGACCAAGCCTTCATGATTAATATGTAAACACCACGAGCACGAGAAATGCTCACGAGGTCAGCCAAGCTGTCAAGCTCCTGACCCAGCATACTTGATGACTTTCTCCACCTCGCAACCTTCCCATCCAAGAAGTCAAACATCAAACCAGCGAGGGGAAATACAAGCGCCGACCACAAGTAATCATCGTCGTTGCTCAGCAAGTACCGTGCCGACGAAAATATGGAGAACGATCCACAGACGCCGTTCATGATTGTGACCAGATCAGCTAGTCGGAAATTTCTAAACCAGAGGCGTTGAGCACTTGAACGATAGAGATCACAGTCGTTGTCATACCTGACGAGCGAGAAGTGGCCATCAGCGTCATTATATTGTTGCAAGACTTGAGATTCGTTCTTGTTTGAATTTACGATTTCTGAGTCCTTTGAAGCTTTCTTTACGGACATTCGTTGGTTCATTTACAAGGGATAGCAAAAGGCGTAGATCTGAGTCCCAAAATAAAAGCACGTGCAATATATATCACTCGCCGACGACGACCATCGCTCGGGCCTCCGCCTCCCCCCTCTCCATCTCCCGGCTTTTGGCAACGTACTGATTAGGATGCGTGACAGTCTCTCCGCCCCCCGTACCATCACCTTTCTTCACTCCGTAGTTAGCATGTGTAATCTCGAACACCCTAGTGCACGCAATATGGTGGTGCCCCCCGTTGATGTCGTTCATGATTTCTGGCAGATCTGCGGCAGTAAGACCTTGGCTGGAATAAGATGCAAGCAGAGCAGTCTGTAGGTTGTCAGGTGAGAAATGTTTATATGGGCAACCGGTCGAATCTTTAGGGAAAAGGATTTGTTGACAGCTATTGGTTATTAATCTTTAATACATCCGCTAAGCATCAATGAAATGACACACTTTTTTGCTGCATAATTTGCTCGTTTTCCCTCAAGACCGTACGAGTGACGGATATTATACTTATATTTCTTGTTGAATTCATCGTCCAAGTGGTAAAACGATTTTCGCCAAAATAAGATAGATTCGTCTATCGACAATCCCAATACCTGATAGTTCTTGTCAGTCACAAATCGGGTCAAGTACCAGAACCCACCTTCAAGAATAAGCCATATTGCAAGCGTCCAGCGTGTAGCAAGTGTCGATCTCTTCTCAGATTGTCGTGCAGACTACGCATACACATTGGGAAGTGATTGCGCGCGATATCGTCTACCATCTCTGCCTTGATGTCCTCCGAACTGCCTTCTGCAAGTGACAAACTCCAATCAGAAGGTACCCCCGCGATGAATCCTTGAGAAAGGTTGGTCAAAATCGGCACGAGACGGCTGTCCTCGTCGAGGCGAGGTAGAGATTTTGCCGTCATCTAACAAATGGTTGAAGGGTTTCCACCAAGGCCATGGAATTCACGCACTTCAAGTGCCTTCCCAAGATTCACCTCAAACTCCTGAAACACGATGCTGGATTGCTCGCGTCCAGGAACAAATGCCCAGCCTCCTTTCAAAAACACTTTTCTTTTCTCGACGAGATCGGGGACACGAGTCCATTTCACCTATCAACATACAAGTCAGCCAAATTTAGGACAACCTTCCCTGAGGTATACCTTGTAGTATTTTTCGTCAGAAACTTTCCCCATTCCGGGAGCCGGAGAAGCTGCCTGCAATTCTTTTATGTGCTTTTCCTTCTCGGTACTGTCCACCTGTTACAGCATGTCAGCTGGATGTCATCGGTGATGGCAAAGTGTAACAACAGGTATCCAGTTAAAATCTCTCGAGTTCAAGAATTCCTCTCGCTCCGTGCGATCATCGTTATCGTAGCGCACTCGGAATAAGGCAGACTCGGCCTTGACGAAGCGGCGCCGCAATTCCTCGCTTTGTGGCACTTCAATCAGAGCGGAAATTGGTTTGCCAATGATAACAGTACGCACGAACGGCAGAACGCTAGTCTCAGCACGAAGTGTCCCAGATGGTCTCGCCGGCGCTCCGTGTCCCGGTCGATTGTATTGGCGGTCGTACTGTTTAATGGAAGGTACTTTTTACATTGAGCGACTGTGACAGTTTTGAGTTCCTCCCATGATCTATTGCGAACAAAAGAGGATTCGATCTCAGCGAGAACGCGAAGACGGTCCAAAGCGCATGTTTCGAACTCTTCGATTGTAACGTCGTCGAGAGGCGGTCTGTCGTAGCTGAAAATAGTCTGATCCTTGGTTAACTACGTGGCAAGTCTAGGTGGACACGAACAAATTGAGTCTATGTGGGTACTTGAGGTTGGAATGGCGTTCTACTTGAGCTTGTCCGGTCTTTTCAGGTTGAGTTGTCCTCGAGGCCTTGAACATGGCGTCGAATTGGACTTATCACGACCGTGACAATATTTGACACGTCCAGTCACGCGATCGTCACATATCTGCGTGACTTCAACTCCTTTAAAATAAATTCCATAGATACAGCTACTCGAAGCCCGTGTTATCCCTGTAGTCTTCAGGGTGATCTTCCCCGAAATCAAAAGTAACCCCTGGGCGACGCCTTCGGCCTGTTCCCCGACCTTTCATCTGGGCTTCCTCATTGTTTCTCCACTCGTGAGCAGCGGCAACAGGATCTCGAAAAGGTGGTGGCATTAGTGCTTGGCTGTGGATAGACGTCGTTGGCGAGCCTATCATGGTATTGGTCTGGTGCGTATTTCAATTACATGTTGACGGGCAAAATAGAAGCGAAAAACTCACGGCCGTCCCATCCGTAGCATCCAGGGATGCGGCCGAGACAGTACGATGCTTCCTAGAGGTGAAAAGTCGGAATGGAGTGAAGACTTTCTGCTCCGGGCTGTTGCGACCTGAAGGACGTATGGGGATATTGACGGGGGCAGAGGTCTTCTCTCTTAGTGTGGGCCCCGACCTTGTGGAACTTTGTTCGGCAGGGCGCTCCTGGGAACGTATCTCATTTCGCTCAGGTGTCTTAGCTGAGGCAGGTGGGTTCCATATTTCATAAGGTTGTGAATCTAGACCGGATTTCTTTGACCGGAACCGAGTGAAGAAGTTGCCTTTTCCGTGTGATTCTAGCGGGGTTTGCGAAGACATGGGAGTGGGAGCAGAAGAAATTGGTTTCAGTAACATTGACGGGGCGAGGGATGACGGAGTCTTGAGAAGCTCTGAGTCACTCGAGGCACTCCGCGCTATCTGCGGGATGGATAGATGATTTGAGGTTGGGACACGGGTCGACGTCGAAACAGCCTGTGTTGAAGGTGCGGACGACCGCGGCAGTGTATGACTTTGGGTGCGGGAATGTCCCGATTGAGATTGGGACGTGGGAATAGAATTAGAGAGAACAGTTGAAGACGGTAAAGATACAGTATGTTGATGATGATGCGGGGTTGACGATGCCTGTTGAGATGAAGTATAATGCGAGGTAGATGGTCCAGAACGATGCGGGGTGGAATGTGACTGCGAGGGGTTGGACTGACCAGCAGCAACTTCTCGGGTACGTGCTGCCAATTCGATATCTTGCGAAATCGAGACATATGATTTGGGTGTAGATCGGCTGGCGCTAGATGAAGCGGCCAACACTGCATTTGCGTGGGTTATGTGCGTAGGATAATTTTCATGGGTTTTCTTTGTGCCTTCCTGAATCCGCGAAGCTGACAGCTGTGGAGTTGTCGGCGCGCGAAGTTGAGAAACAGCTTGCAAGGATGAATAATGATCATCTGTTTTTGACTGAGCTACATGTACAGCAGCTGGTTCTTCCGGAAATGCTGTGTGCGACTGAGAGCGGTATAGAAACGAAGATACAGGTGTCTGTGTTGTCATACGCAGTGTTTCGTTATTACGAGAAGAGGGCTGCGATGATGGCATATTGTAGGAGTTGTTCTGATGCGTCGAGGGTTTGGAAATAGGACTAGATGTTTGGCGAGACATAAATGCGGAGGAAGGGACTATCGGCACGTTCGAAGGGGTATCGTAAGTCTGCGCCTGAAGCGGAAACTCTTGTGTAACCGATACCGAAGCAGGCGTGATGGCATGTGACTGTCCCGCGTTATGGTTGTCATTAGGTTGTGCATATAAACGCGACGTAGGAAGGGGCTGCGAGACAGGCAGAGAAGGTGGGGTCCGTGAAAGTGAATTGCTATACAAGATGGAATGGAGTGTTGAGACAGCATTGCTAGGAACGTCTCGGTAAGTAGATGTGGAGGAGGACACACCAGGCTCCTTCGAAGTATCTTTTGGTGGATTGTATTGTTGCAACGCCGCAGAAGAAGCAGAAGGCAACTGGGATTGTTCAGCGAATCGCACGTCGTTGGATTGTGTGTTGTACGAAGGCGATCTACGTGCGAGAGTCGGAGATGTGGGAGCAGGTGTTGATTGATGCGAAGTGGATGAAGCAATAGGGTATAATGGGGCATCGGCGGATAGCGCCTCATAGAAGTGTGTGCGGGATGTCGTATTATGACTAGATGAAGAAGGCTGTGTTTGGTTATGAAGAGCCCGTTTGGGCGCTGAGTCCTCATCGAAGGCGAATTTAGACGATGAAATCGGATTCGGTCGAGAGTCACTTGCAGAGGTTACAGGACGTGTCTGCGAAGAGGTAGCATGTATTTGGGGTGCGGTGTGTTTCTCAGCAAGCTCCCGCTTCGAACTCATTAAAACAGACGGCGGCCGCATTGGGGAATTTGTCTTCATTCCAGTTGCTAGAGCTGACGAACGCACTCCCTGGTCATACACAGATCTTGACGATGTCTGAGAAGGAAACGGTTGAGGCCCAGGATTCTTGTGACCTACGTCCTTTGAGGCTGGCTGTGTAATCGCATGTGTGTTCACTTGAGAAATATCGGGGAATCCTACCGCCTCGAATGGCTTGGCGCGGAGGGCCTTTGATACAATCTGGGCAGCGGAAGCAGAGAACTCAGGCACTGTAGTCCCTTCAACGGGAACATATTTTGAACCTGCAGGGTTTGAGGCTGGCAGTGCCGTCGCGTGGAAATCTGGGCCCGATCCAGGAGAACTGGCTGGAGAAATGACATCGGAGACCTTGAAGCGGTGGTGTGACGACTTGGGCATTGTTTGCAAGGACGAAGCTGAAAGCTGAGGCGTCGCAGCCTTCTCTACAAGGTCTCGCTTTGAATCCACTGGGGTTGAGTTGGGCTGTGTCGACAGATTGACATTTAAATAGTCGCAAGAGCTTGCAAAACTCACGGAAGGCTTGGCATGATGGTGCGTTTGAGCTGATGTAGAGGTAGGTATCTGAAGTGCCGCAGTCTTCTCCCCGAGATCTCCTTTTGAGCCTACAGGGGTGAAGATGGCCTGTGAAGACAAATTGATGTTCAGATAGCAAAGAATCGCAAAGGGCAGGAAACGCACTTCGGCAGGCTTGGAAGTGATCTGGGCGGTTGTTTGCGTCTCGGAAACAGATACCTGAGGCGCCTCTCCGGTATCTCGTTTTGAGCTCACTTGGGTCAAGCTGGCCTGTGTGGACAGACAGTTCAGCTGGTGAACGCTCGCAGGGCCTCACAAACGTACCTCAGAAGGCTTGGGATAATTATGGACGGCGGTCTGAGCGGTCGTTTGCGACCCGGAAACAGATATCTGAGGTGCATCCCCGGTATCTCGCTTTGAGCCCACTCCAGTCAAGCTGGGCTGTGTAAACAGTTCAGCCGGTGAATGGTCGCACGACCTCACATGCGTACCTCGGAAGGCTTGGGATGATTGTAAACGGTAGTTTGAGCCGTTGTCTGCGACGCCAACACAGATATTTGAGGTGCCGCGGTCACCGCAGTCTTCTCCACGAGATCCTGTTTTGTGCCCGTGGGGATGTGGTTGGGCTGTGGTGACGGATTCAATGATCCTCAGCTAGTCAGTAACCACGAGTGTTGATAAACACACCTCGGAAGGCTTGGGATATTGGTGGAAGATGGTCTGAGTCGTTGTCTGCGATGCATAGGCAGATATCTGTGGAGCCCCGATATCCCTTTTTGAGCCCACAGAGGTGTCGCTGGGCTGTGAAGGCAGATGATTCAGTCGGTAAGTAAGCGCAGGGCTGGCAAACTCACTTCAGCCAGCTTGGAAGAACGATGATTGCTTGTCTGAGCTGTTGTCTGCGACGCGGAGACAGATATCTGAGGTGCCTCCCAGGTGTCTCGTTTTGAGCCCGCTGCAGTGTAGTTGGCCTGTGCGGTCAGTTTGACTATCACCCGTGACGTGGAGGAAGGACTCCAAAACTCACTTCTTGATTGTAGGGAAGCGTGGACTCTGTCGGCACAGCTGGGGTAGATATTCCATGCCTTTCCACATGATGTTGTCTGGAAGTAGTGGGCAGGGACCGCACCGATTCATACGGCTTGACTTGTTCCCGCACATATTGTCTCACTGACGGCGCTGGCTGCCTTGCATTATCCGCCACGGATTTGGAGAGGGAAGTGCTTTGAATAGGTGGTGTGGCGATAGGAACAACTGCTGGCGAGGAAATGGACACCTGAGCTGTAGTCGGAAGGTCGGAAGGTCGTATCTCCGTGGGGTCTGCCTGATTAGAACCCGTTCTTGACGATAGTTTCAAGGTGTGCATTGCTGATAATGTTTCACTTGCAAACGGGCGTTCCCGGGATTGCGTTTCTTTCGAAACTCCGTGGGAAGGTCCTGTGTTGGCTGATGTTGCAAGGGGTGCGGAAGAAGGCGAATAACGCGTTGAGCCAGAACCTAGGCCCAATGTTCCGGGAGGTTGTGATTCAGTGAGCTTCACAGCGTAGGATGAAGCGCTCCTGCTTTGGGGTGTCGTGGGCGCGTTCTGATGGAATGCGGTGGGAGGAACGGCCTGACGAGATGAATCGACTGGCAGTGACCCAGAAGGTCGAGACTCGTTAAAATTGTCATTACGAGATACGGAGCGTGTTGAAATATGCGGTGGCCCTGGCTCCTGCTGCGAAACGGTAACCTTTAACACGACAGGGATTCGATCGGCGGGACGAAGTTCGCTTGGAATCGCACTGTGGGACGTTGATCGTGAAGGCTGCGTTGTGGAAGGGACTATTCGCTGTGATGCAACCACGGTCGATACATGTCGCAACGATGATTGATGACGCACCGACCGCACGTTTGGTGCATAAGCCGACGAGTGAGAAGCAGGGGTCAACGTTTGTTCGACAATGGAGGTCTGTAAACGCTTGTCCATAAACGCCATAGTGTCAGGTCGCTGTATGTCACAAGAACGAGAAGAATCCTGTGGGTGTAATGGTGGACGGTGGGAGATGTGTGACTTTGTCTGTTCCTCAGGACGGGACGAAGCTGAGGGCTTATAAAGCACATCAGAAATCTGCGGGTCGGAGGGGCCTTGTCCGGCTCGAATACTAACGAATTGTTGGGTCACACTTCTTTCTCTGGCCTTCTGAGCTGGCAGAATGGGCGTATAGGTGTTGGGCGGACCTTCCATTCTGTTTTCAGATGGTTTTGGAGCAGATGATTGTCGAGATCGATCAACCGGCCATCGAGAAGACAAACCTTTCGACTGTTTGATTCCGGCGCATATCAACATTGATTGACATCTTAAGTCATTAAGCCATACATACCTCCTTTTGGGGCTCCGCGCGGGATACCCGGGTGGACGGCATGTCAATTAAATTTCCTGGTTGAGCAATGTCTGGCTTTGACGACGGGGTGGACGGTTTAACCTCCAACGTTTGAGCTGAACTGTCCAGATGATGTCCTCGCAAATTACTGGAATGATTGGTTGCGGGATGACGCTATCCAAAAAGTCAATTGAATCAATTGGAATAGGGTGGATTCAAACTTACGAGTTCCCTGCGTTTGGCCCGTTCTGTGTCACTACCTGACAAGCCAGCCTGCGGGATATCTGCAGGAATCGCAGCGTGGTGCGATCGGTGTGATTTGACTTTCTTGTCAGGGAGATAGACGGGCATTACACGAGGTGTCGGAGGGGAAGGTTGTTCTGGCGTGGCATCGCGAACATCGTTTGCAATGGGGAGAGTCATGCCTGAGGCCAAAACGGTTGTAGTCAATGAGCCTAAGCCTATCGTTGCATGAGCAGAAATCAAGGGTTGTGAGCGTTCCCCACGATGTCGCCGATCCTGAAGTTTTAGGACATGGTTTCAATGATAAAGATGAGCAATACGATAAGTACACTTACTACTGAAGTAGAAGATATGCCCTCGTCTGCACGACGACGACGGTGACCGGAAGAGGTCACGATCGGTTTACGCCGAGCACTATCAGAGCTATCAGGATCATCCACTCTATAATCACGGGTTTTTCTTGCTGATGATGACGACGGCTTGGACACACGCTCCGGGTCACCGTAGGATCGAACTTCCCTTTCACCTTCTTTTCGTTTCTCCGGATAATGTTCCCCCTCTTTGACGTAGTCTTGTGGCCGATACCTGCGTTCCATTTCATCTCTGTCCCTCTCCTGTCCCCGAGACCCGTCTTTCTTGCCCTCCAGTATATCGCCCCTCCTCTCCTTCTGTTTCTCTCTCTCTCTGGTCACACCATTCTCCCGATATCCCATTTCTTTGTTCTCCCTCTCTCTGAGTTTCTCTTTCTCTCTCATCTTCTCCCTCTCCCGACGTCTGATATCTGCCTCGTCCTTGTCCCTTTCTTTCTCCCTATACCTGTCAGACGAGTCGTATGCTTTCTCTCTATATCTGATACTTTCTTTATCGATCTCCTTTTCTCTGTGCCTCCTGGAAGCAGGAGTCTGCGCTGGGGGCACCCATATGGCAGGGGCTGGGGTTGTAGAAGGAGCTGCCACGATTTGACCATTTCCAGAACGCACAGGACGCGTAGCCTTCAGGCCGTTTTCATTGCCGGAAACCTTCTCGTAGGAAGACTGAGGGCTAGGTCCTGCAGTAGTTCGTTTCTGTAAACGAAGTTGTGGATCGTAACTCTCAGGTTGGGGTCTCTGCGCGTGCGAACGCGACGGTGTCTGAGTATACGGACGACCCTGTGACGTTGAACTCGCTACCTGGGAAGATTGTTTACCAGAGATGTATGGTATAGAAGGTCGACTTGGATTCTGGGGTGTCTTACTAGACGAAGGTATGGGTGTGTTTTGGTATGGAGAGGCTGCAGGAGCAGTGTGTGCGTCCGGCCGGTTGGAGCTGTGATGTTTACCTTCACCGTGTCGCCGAGCGCTAGCGACTTGGTCAACATTTTCGGGATGCCCTGTGGCCGTTTTGTAGCGTGGGTGGTCGGATTCGGATTGTGCGGGAGGTACCCATACTTTATAAGTGTCCCTCTGTGGAACTACGGGTTGTGTGTCGTAGTATCCTTCGTGACGTCGTCGACTGCTCATTCAGAATCTTGCGGTGGTGAACAGAACCAAGAGCCACTGGCTCGAAATTCAGTCTTATTTGGAAGATGACTGTTGATTTACGGCAGTTTAAGAGCAGAAAACACGCCCGCGAACATGAGGCAGAACGCGGTACGCACTCCTTATGGATAATCAAAATCAAGCAGTGATTGCTGCACAGCAATAATAACTGAATTGGAATTTCGAAAAGGGACATACGAGCTCAGATATGTAAACGTCGCAATGGGAGAAAACGTATATACAGGATGTATGCCAGAAGCACGGAACAACGGTGTCACAAGACAGTACACCGTCGGTAGTGCAAGAGGCGACGCTGGAAGATAAGCCCGACTGCCTAGCCTCAAGACGAGACTAGGACAGGACACCATCCTCTAACACTTGTTCTTACACAATTTTGACTCATTACCGACAGTAGAACAGCGGAAAAGGCTGGTGGAGACAAAAGAGTCACCCTGTCGAGACAATTTAAGGATCGTGTAGAACAGAGAAAAAGTAAGAAATGAACTCAATTAAAAGTTTGGAATATTATTTGTCGTCGTCGTCGTCGTCGTCGTCGTCGTTACTATTTTACGATTTTTTATAGAGACTGATTTGTAAGCAAATCTACCGGCCACCACCGACAACCTCCCACGCACTCTTACTTTGTTACTCAGTTATCATACTTTAACGACAACGTTCGACTCGTTTCCTACTGCGTCTCAGAACTCACACTTGGTTGTGTATCTAGCGCTATAAAGTCTCAGAGTGCTCCAACTGGACATGGTTTGTATTTTGTTCCTCTTCAATTTTACGTCATTATCAGCACCGCTGAATACTTTGATCCAGAGCGACGGTATGGACATCCTAGACGAGAAAGTCAATGGTGGGCCATCCATGGAGATAGACGAAGTTGTATCCGTACGAGATCGTGGGTCGTCTCTCAATGTGTGTTTGACGATGTCATCATTTGTATCTCGTAGATGAAGCTTTTGCGGCCAAACATATGCCAGATTTGGGCCACGATGTCAAAGACTTCAAAGTCTTCACGTGGAAGCTGAATGGTTGGAAGAAATTAGACAAGAAGCTGACGAGTTCAGATTTCGAATGTGGTGGTCATAAATGGTACATGACCTTCTGTTTTTGTTTCCTTGGATGACTGGACTCACATATAATGTTTAGGCGCATATTGCTTTTCCCATTCGGTAATTCCAATGCTCCACCAAATGATACGGTGTCTGTGTATTTGGATTATGCCGAGCCGAAGAAAGCGCCCGAAGGCTGGCATGCATGTGCACAGTTTGCGCTAGTGGTTTCAAATATTCATGACCCTACCGTCTTCACCGTCAGCCGTAAGTCTAGAATTCAACAGCTTTCGCCGTACTTATGCCAAATGTGTAGATGCGCATCATCGGTTCATCACGGAGGAATGTGACTGGGGTTTTACTCGTTTCAGTGAGCTACGAAAACTCTTCAATGTTCAAGAAGGATATTCGCGGCCCACTATTGAAGACGAGTCTGCCGATATCACCGTCTACGTCCGTGTGCTGGAAGATCCCACGGGTGTTCTGTGGCACAATTTCGTAAAGTGAGCCATCCCATCGCTTGTTCACAAGTTTCATTCAATTCTCATGTTGCCTCCGCCCAAGTTACGATTCCAAGAAGGAAACAGGCTACGTTGGGCTGAAAAACCAAGGCGCCACATGTTACATGAACTCTCTTCTCCAGTCTCTATATTGCACACGTTACTTCCGAAGAGTTAGTCCTCGATTTCCCTCAACGCTGTGAGGCTATACTGATTTTGTCTGGCCAGGCGGTTTATCAAATTCCTACGGAGGATGAACATCCAACGGACAGTGTTGCTCTGGCCTTGCAACGTGTATTTTATCATCTACAAACATCTGATCAGCCTGTCGGTGAGTGTGTTTGGTCTCTGCATCACGGGTCCTGTGTCTTAAATGTAACGATAGGTACGACCGAGCTGACCAAGTCTTTTGGATGGAAGTCGCTGGACTCTTTTCTGCAACATGACGTCCAAGAATTTAATCGCGTTCTTCAGGACAAGTTGGAGTCCAAGATGAAGGTGAGTAGTTGCCCTCTGTAGAACTTTGAAGGTAAGCTATACATTTCATTGGTAGGGTACGCAAGCGGAAGGTGCCATCGCCAAATTATTTGTGGGGAAAATGAAGAGCTACATCAAGTGTGTCAATGTGGACTACGAGTCGTCGAGGATCGAAGAATTCAATGGTGAGCGAGCCGTTATAAATCTTGGATCGAGTATGCTCAGCCCCGATGGCAGACATCCAACTCAATGTCAAGGGGATGAAGAACTTGTATGAATCCTTCAAGGATTACGTGGCTGTCGAAACACTTGAAGGCGAAAACAAGTACCAGGCTGAAGGTCTTGGGTTGCAGGATGCCAAAAAAGGCATCATCTTTGAATCGTTCCCCCCTGTTTTACATCTCCAGCTCAAGCGATTCGAGTATGATATCCAGCGTGACGCCATGGTCAAGGTACTTGCTGAATTCTTCTCATCATGTTTGGCCGTTCTCACATCATTTTAGATCAATGATCGCCATGAATTCCCCTTTGAGATCGATCTCGGTGAATTCCTGGAAGAAAACGCAGATCGATCGAAATCATGGGTATACAAACTTCACGGAGTCCTCGTCCATTCGGGAGATTTACACGGCGGTCACTACTTTGCTCTCATTAAACCAGATCGCGAGACAAGATGGCTCAAGTTCGATGACGATCGAGTGACACCTGTGACTGACCGAGAAGTTCTGGAAGAAAATTATGGAGGCGAAGCCCTTAATGGCATGCCACCCACACTTCAGCGCAATCAGGTTCGCGCGATGAAGAGATTCACAAATGCATACATGCTGGTATACATCCGAGAGTCTGCCATCGACGAAGTTTTGGACCCTTTTAAGGATGAAGATACGCCACCGCATCTGAGTTAGTGTTTCTCCCTCTCTTACCTTCAGCACGCGGTGTTTATTTTTCTGGTAGAGCGACGACTAGACGAGGAGCGCCTGCAAATCGAAGCCAAAAAAAAGGAACGAGAAGAGCAACATTTGTTTCTTACTGCAAAGGTTCCGTATTTTCGCCTTCTACCCTTCTTTAGTCGTCTTAAGTCTCTATAGGTGATCACAGATGAGACCTTTTCCCATCATGAAGGCTTTGACATGGCAACGTTTGATGAGAAGAACTGGCCACCATCCGACCTACCCAGTTTCCGTGTGCTGAAGCAAGAAACTTACGCGACCTTCAAAACTCGAGTGGCCCAACACTTTAACCATCCCGAGAGTCACATTCGTCTGTGGGTACTCGTAAATCGGCAGAATAAGACTGTACGGCCAGACACGCACATTCCCGAGAATGAGCCTACCTTGAGTACGCCGTTACGCATAGTTGTGTAAGTCACCACTTATTCCAGCGTTCAGCCGTCGAGGTCATTCGGAACAATATGGCCGCGAGACAAAATGACCTCCGGTTATATCTAGATATAATACCTGACCCAAGCAAGGTATATTTGTGTTGTGAACGTTGTTCGTTACTGACAAACACATGCAGCCTGACCCCCCTGCAGGATCCATCATGATTTTCCTCAAGTATTTCGACACTTCGAAACAGTCGCTGCTCGGGGTTGGCAAAACTTACATGCCAAGAAATGCAAAGGTTGGAGACCTGGGCCCTGTCATCAATGAAAAAATGCGTTGGACGCCGGGCACACCAGTAAAACTCTATGAGGTGCGTTTTCCTTCTAGCTTTTCAGACCATCGTCTCATCGCCCCATCAACTCAGGAAATTAAACCGGGGATGATTGAGCTGATGAAACCCAAGATAACACTTGCTCAAAGCGAGATTCAGGATGGTGATATCATTTGTTTCCAAGTTGATCTACCCGACAAGGAGTACGTGATCAGTCCTTAGACTGTGGAGCTAAACGATTGAACTCTGTGGGTAGAATCCACGATATGGACAGCCAAGGGCTTTACTCGAATCCCATACAGTTTTATGATTTTCTCCAGAATCGGGTTATGATCATTTTCAGACCTAAATTCGAGGAGCCGGACCACGATCATCCAGAATTCAACCTCGTGTTAAGCAAGAAACAAAATTATGATACCGTGAGCCCCTTGATCCATAAAACGGACTGTTGCTTGAGTAACGCATCCCATTAGATGTCGTCGAAAGCCGGAGAATATCTCAGACACGACCCAATCAAGTTGCGGTTCACCACGACACATGCTACTAACAACACCTCACCCAAATCGGTCCTCAAACGTTCACTCAATCAAAGTATAGCAGAAATTATGGCGCCAAGTTACATCAATCCTACGACCACTGTTATCGTCTACGAAAAATTGGATGTCAGCATCGTCGAGCTGGAGACAAAACGGAGCCTCAAGGTTATCTGGACAGGCATACACAACAAGGAGGAGGCATCTCACTCATTCCTTCTGCCCAAGACAAGTATGGTGCACGACTTGGCCGATCATTTGGCAAAACTAGTAACGCTGACGCCGGGGGGCACCGGCAAGATTCGTGTGTTCGAGGTATCGAAGGATGGCAAGACACAAAAAGAATTCACTGGTTCGGAAATGATCGGCAATATTCCAGATCCTGTGGAACTTTTTGCCGAAGTTAGCCAACGTTGTCTTGTTTGATGGTTGACTTGTCTCACCAATTTTTCGCAGGAAATTCCTCGTGAGGAGCTCGAGGCTGATGACGCCGATAAAGTTATCAGTGTCTTCCATTTCTCGAAGGAACTTTCACGGACACATGGTGTACCATTCAAATTCGTGGTCAAACGTGTAAGAATGCCACGTCACCAAGTCGACCCTTTCATTCTGACAAGTATCCCGTCTCAGGGAGAAAAATTCACCGAAACAAAGAAGCGTCTACAAGCTCGTCTAGGTGTATCAGACAAGGACCTGGTCAAGTACCGGTTTGCCCTCATCCAAGTGTCAACGTTTAAGCAACCATCGTATATTGAGGATGGCAAGTATACTCTAATGTATTCTGAATGAAGTATATCTAACTTGCTTAGCAGAGGATACTATTTACGACCACCAGTTCGCCCCAGAGGATGTCCTTGGGCTAGACCATTTGGACAAATCTAATAAGGCCCGGTCGGGAGGGGGAGAGAAGGCAATCGTGATCAGAGGCTGAGCGAGTACCAGTGGTGTTTATGTGTGCTTCACGCTACGAAGAAACTGGCGTACTTACGATTATACTGCCCCCTCACTTTTCATTTTCATTGTCAACCATTGTACTTTTGTTCGTTCCACGAAATTTGTCTTAAATCACGATCTGGCCGTATGTAATTTGGGATTATTTTTGGCAACAACTTGAAGTAAAAAAAGGAAGTAGAGACTGGAGTTGTGTACAATAAACTGGCTATCTCCGCTTCTTTCCTTTTTTCTGGAGGAGGGGTCAAATCGAAGAGAAAAATATCAACGTAATCATGACCCACATATTTCGGTGCTTTGGGAGAATCCTTTGCAGAGGCAAGGGGCGTAGCGAGAGCCTCCCCGTCGCTGGAAGTCGTACTCTCAACGCCAGCGCTGTGAGGGGTTAATAGGTCATTAGTGGTTGCTCTTGACGAGGAAGGTGATATGAGGCCATTGGTGACGGCTGATTTTCCGGAGGCCGGCGAATTGGATGGTACTACCAGCTGTGCTGGGGAGTTGGGTATACCGGGAGATAGTAGAGATATGGGTGGAGGTATGCCTATAGTCTTAGTCTTCCGCTCATATTTTTTTTCTAAGGCAATGTGAGCATGCAAATTGAATACGATACTCGATGCAACAGACCTTTGTCGGCTCTCAATTCGGCCGTTTGGTCAAATATATTCCTCATCTTCTCATTTGCTATCATTTCACTTGCTGTCTGAAAGATAACGGAGCCCCATCCCTCCACGAATGTGTTGGCCTCAGCAACAACTTCCATGATCTCGGCCTCAAGTTCCTTTTCTGCCGCCAGCAAACTGTTCCACAAGTCGTCCCCAATAGAACCCTTCTGCAACAAGTTTTGAAGGGCCGGTTTATCTTCACGGAGACGGATTACGCGGTTGACATCGGTCATTGCGCGACGAACGAGAGCCGACTTGAGCAACGCGTCGTGAGCGGGCGGATCTGTTTTCTGCAGTAGAGTCACATATGTATTCCGCTCGGAGTGTGAAGGAAAGTAGGGCTCGAAAACTTTGGCTGAAAGAGATGTATGATACTAAGCAGATCCGATGGCAGTCAGAGACCGAGAAGTGAGAAGTTGACATACATGCATTGTGCTTCCTGTAGAAATGACTGAATACAAAAAGGCTTCCGAAGACGACGAAGACGTATAGGATTGGAACAAAGACGGAGTCCATGAGCATCGATGAACGTTGCTGCTGGCAAAGTTTTGGGCCAGACAATGTTGTCACTTGTTTGTACCCGGTCGGTCAGGTGACCTCAATATTTTATCGCGACAGACTCCGAGTCCAAGTCGTCGGACCTAGTACGGCTCTACGTTAACATGCTTGGACGTGCAAGATTATTGTTAAACACATTTACAAGGAGTCCTGGCAACCGATTTGCTTCCACAAAAGTGCGTATCACGGCCCTCGGAATGTTGTTTTCTTGACGTTTGTCCAAGTCACTCAAGGAAACACTTCAAGAAGTGATCCCCGCCAAACAAGAACAGCTGAAAAAGCTGGTGAGTTTTGCGCTTCGGGATTGTCATATTACGCTAAATGTGTTTTAGAAAGCTGAGCACGGTCAGACTGTCGTTGGTGATGTAAAGGTACGCTTTCGGAGACGCTGTTCATTTTGTACCTCGAGGACGAACTTTCCGGCAGATCGAGAACATTATTGGTGGGATGAGGGGAATCAAGGCCATGCTTTGGGAGGCATCCGTGCTTGACCCCGATGAGGCGAGTATTCGTCCGTGAAGCTGTCTTCAGGATCCTAATTAGCCATTCAGGGCATACGATTCCACAACCTCACTATTCCGGATTGCCAAAGACAACTCCCCCCGGCCCCAGGTGGCAAGGAGATTATTGCCGAAAGTATGCTCTGGCTTCTCCTCACAGGTAAAGTCCCTTCCAAAGAACAGACTCGCCAACTCTCCCGGGAACTGGCGGAGAAGGGTGATCTGCCTGCCTTTGTCGAGAATTTAATTGATTCGTACGGGCTTTCCTTTCGTCACACGTCATTTACCAAAGGAACACTGTCTCAAGGTTACCTGCTACGCTGCATCCCATGACTCAGCTCAGCATCGGCGTAGCTGCATTGAACCACGATAGCGCCTTTCAGGCAGCCTACGAGAAAGGAATAAAAAAGAGCGAATACTGGACAACTACACTGGATGATTGCATTACCCTCATCGCACGTCTCCCGGCGCTCGCAGCGCGGATATATCGCAATGTCTATCGTCCTGGAAGTCCACTACCTGGTCTTGACAAAGATTTGGATCTCGTTGGTTCGTACCCCAAGTGGGCCTGACACGCTGTAAATTAAACTCGAGTTGTTCATGAAGGGAACTACTCAACGATGTTGGGGTATGGCGATAATCACCATCTGACTGAGTATCTTCGACTATACATTGCCATCCACGGTGACCACGAGGGCGGAAACGCTTCTGCTCATACCGCGCGTACGCCCGTTTCATTTTGTACTTCAAATACGGCCATTTGATCTTCTCCTGCTGTTATGCAACGCAGACTTAGTCGGATCCACACTTTCTGACCCTTACCTTTCTTACTCCGCCGCCTTACTCGCTCTCGCAGGACCCCTTCATGGGTATGAAATATTACAGAACATTTCCATCTTACGACCTGACCTTGTCATATACCTAGCCTCGCTAATCAAGAAGTCCTCCGATGGCAACTCGCGATGCAAAATGAGATCGGAGAGAATGTTTCGCACGACGATATCAAGGCATATCTCTGGAAAACACTCAAGAGTGGTCAAGTCGTCCCCGGGTAATTGCTGTCCCAAATTAGTGTTTATGGTCTAATTTGATACCGCTAGGTACGGTCACGGCGTCCTACGGAAATCTGACCCACGGTTCATGGCGCTTCAGCAATTCTGCGATACTCGACCTGACCTCCAAGCGAGCTCCATAATTCAGCTAGTGAAAAAGGTCTGACAGGACTCAGACAGTCATCGAACCCAATCGTTGCTGACGTATAATCGATAGACATTCGAAGTCGCTCCGGATGTGTTGAAAGAGCATGGGAAGGTACATTGATGCTTTGCGAACCGTTCGATGGGAAACCGACGATCTGACCAATCCGGATAGACTAAGAACCCTTATCCGAACGTCGACGCAGCTTCCGGTAGGTTTTCGATCGCCTCATGAGTACGAGAACGGAGTTCTGATCGCTCCCGGACAGGATGTGTCTTATATCACTATGGTCTCAAAGAATTCAAGGTATCATTTCATGTTAAATTGTTCGCAAGCCTTGTTAATATTCTGCTGCGGCATAGTATTACACTGTCATCTTTGGGGTTTCACGCGGTTCTTATATTTCCTTACTTACTCGCATGTGTGAGTACTCATTCTTTTTTCGGAACACTTTTAGCTCTGGGCGCGTTGACACAACTTGTATGGGCTCGAGGTGAGTTTCTTTATGACATGAACAATGAATGATGACTCCAAGGTTCTGAACGCAGCCCTTGGACTCCCTCTTGAGAGACCCAAATGTACGTGGCCATCCAACTGACACCAACGCATTTGTCCGACCTATTGGTTTGTACAGCATATTCGATGGACGCGCTCGAAAAACTGGCCAGAATCCCATGATTATCGTACTTGTGACGTAGCTCATCATAAAACGTCAAGTTGCTTAGAAGTATATGACTCGTCCCTCACTGCATGAAGACCGCGACATGTAGATAACAGAAAGACGAGCCAAGTAATCAGGTTTAGAAGTCAGGTATCGAGGAAGACTATACAGAAGG
Organism: Hygrophorus pudorinus; assembly: GCA_003314045.1. Classification (NCBI taxonomy): domain Eukaryota; kingdom Fungi; phylum Basidiomycota; class Agaricomycetes; order Agaricales; family Hygrophoraceae; genus Hygrophorus; species Hygrophorus pudorinus. The sequence goes on along the minus strand of QLPF01004354.1, from coordinate 94,817 downwards.
ACCATTTACAGAAAGGAAACGAAAGAGACAATCCGATCCGAACACATACGTAACTTACAAACATGGATCAAAGACGGCTATCAACCCGGGAAAGTAGGAATATATGATGATACACAGATACAGAGATAGAGCCCTCCTTAAAATCGACGCAGCTGACCTTGCTGCTGTTGGGGGTGCATCTGCGCCGGCGGCCCCTGCTGCGGGTAGCCTTGCATCTGGCTCTGCCCCTGCTGTATTTGCATCTGCTGAGGGTGATGCTGGGGGTGTGGCATCTGCATTGGATGACCTTGTTGTTGTGGAGGTGGGCGGCCAGCGTACGCACCTCCAGGTCCAGGCATCGGTACCGACCCGTTTCGCTGCGGCGGCGGCTGTCTGCCTGGACCGGGACCGTATCCTTGAGGTGGGGGGGGTCCATGTCCCTGAGGGGGCGCATATCCAGGAGGTGGCATACCGTGGCCAGGGGGGGGACCTTGACCTGGAGGGCCTTGACCGGGGTAACCTCGCTGAGAAACATATCCTTGGGGAGGACGGACGCCTGCCGCCGGTGCGGAAGGATTATGGGGGAGGCCCGGTCCACGGGGTGGGGGTTGTTGCATTGGCAATTGTTGCAGGGGGGGGCGGGATTGACCTGGAGAGGAGGCGGGAACAGAGCCGGGGTCGCGGAGGGAGACGGGGGTTGGGCGTCCACCTGGGCCTGGGTTGGGTATAGAGCCTGAAGAAGGCGGCGGTGGGTTCTTCTCGGCAGCCTTTATGATCTCATCACTGCATCACATGAGGTTGGGAACAGGAAGGAACAATTTGGGCACCCACTCTAAAAGATTGAGGGCAGCACACAGGACTACCCATTCCACACAGTCCTCATTACCCTCTCCAAGCGTCTGCCATACAGCCTTCTCCTCGGGCGTCTTTCCGGTAATGCTGATCCTTGTTCCGCCACCATTGGGGCCGGGGGGATTCTTTTGGATCTTGCCGAATTCAATTCTCTTTGGGGGTATATTATGACCGGCATATGCAAAGTAAAACATGCTCCAGAACGCGGCGTTAGGGTTTGGTTTGGATACCTGGAAGAGAGGGAGATCGGGAGAATCCGGAGATGGGAGGGAGAGCTTGTAGATGGGAGAGATGACGCCAGTGTTGGCGATTGACCATTTCAGATTGCGGGAAGCTTCGCAACGGACGATGCGAGAGGATGAAGAGGATGAATGGCCTGGGTCTGAAGCAGATGCGTTACCTGGACCGTTTGATCGCGGGGGAAAGAGCTTTGCCACGCAGAGATCGCCTTGTGGAGAAGGAGTCAATAGGTAGTTCTCGGTATTCTAAGATAGAAATAAGATGAATATTTTTTAAGCAAGACGATAGGAAAAGCGCACGAAGTTTGTGTGCAGATATGAGTAGAGAATATTGGAAGGTTGTCCTGAAAGACAGAATTGAGTAGTATTGGGAGCTGTGGACGGCAGAATGAATACCATGTGGGGTAACGATTAATGTCGGAAGGTGATTAGGTATAGGTGGATGAGTTGGAGAGGTGTAGACTGCGTAAATGGCTAAAATGAACAGAAATTTAGCAATATTTTTATTGTCATCGACGACGACGACCACTCACCAGCCATGGTATAAGGCAACCGGCGTTATTTATTTATTTAATATTTATTTTATTTTAATGGAAATGTCACATTTCAGTCACGGTTCGAGCGGCTGTCCTTGCTCATCGATCCAGTCGGCGAACAAATCCCTTTGCTCCCCATCCCCGTCCACGATTTGCTCGCTGTCGTTCACCGACGTGTTCGTGGAAAGCTCATATTCTCTCAACTTGCAGTAATGAAGGGCCTCAAGAAAACGCTGGTCAAGATCTTCTTCTCTATCTAGGAACGCGTCTACTCACGAATTTTCTTGCAGCTTAGGAATCGACGGGAACCTAACCCTTCAAGGAATGAAGGTTCGGGGAGCAACACTCCACCTCAAGCTTCAGCACCCCCGCCACCACCGAATACCGCGAAACCGTTACCGCAACCATCGACCGGCCACTCCAGTCTCATCAACAACTCCAGCAACCATTCGCTATCGTCACAAAATACATCCTCTTCAATTCGGTCCTCACCACCCACGGGAGCAGGACCTGTTACTCCCGATCGTAGATATTCTTCCGATAATAATTCCCCAGCACTCCCTATAGTTGTTGTCAGCTCAGAAGGCCCCTCCGAGCCTGCTCATCGCCCGGGGCCTCAATTTGGCTCTCCCGAGAGACGCACTATCGGTATTGACCATTCACTGGGCCCGGCTACGCCTCCTCGCTCATCTACCATGGGTCGTCTCCGTTCTGGTCCCAAAGATACAATTCCTATAGTAGGTAAACCTCCGCGAAAACAGCGGAGCAGTCGTTTCGTCGTCACCGAGAAAGTGGAGATTGAACGTTCGGCTCCATTCATGGGTGTGTCTCATCCTGTTCGATAATCATCTACTATCAATATCTGATCTGTTGAATGAAGAAACGCCCCCTAGCGAACGTCCTCAGCTGTTCATCAAGAAACTTCACCAATGTCGCGTTCTGTTCGACTTCAACGACGCCAGTGCTGAACTTAAAGGAAAGCAAATCAAAGCTCAGACTCTACATGAGATGTTGGAATACATCGCTACTCAACGCGGAGTTATCACCGAAAATATATACCCTGAGGTGGTCAACATGGTATGTGTTTAATTTTTGATAAGACGTGTGTTTTGTGAACTAATCTACGCCTAGTTTGCGACCAACCTTTTTCGCTCCATACCCCCTCCTGTAAACCCTACAGGCGATGCTTTCGACCCTGAAGAAGATGAACCTGTCCTGGAACTTGCGTGGCCCCATCTACAGATCGTTTATGAATTTTTCCTCCGATTTGTAGAAAGCCCTGATTTCAACACTAACATGGCGAAACGATATATCGACCAGCCTTTTGTGCTTAATCTTCTTGAACTTTTCGATTCTGAAGACCCTCGGGAGCGCGATTTTCTCAAGACGACCCTACACCGGATCTACGGCAAATTTCTCAACCTCCGTGCATTCATTCGGCGGTCCATCAATAATGTATTCTTCCACTTTGTCTACGAGACCGAGCGACATAATGGTATCGCGGAATTGCTCGAGATCTTGGGATCCATTATTAATGGCTTTGCGCTGCCTCTGAAAGAGGAACACAAAACTTTCCTGACACGCGTCCTCATTCCTCTACACAAAGTAAAAAGCTTATCTTTGTATCATCCGCAGCTCGCGTACTGTGTGGTCCAATTCCTGGAGAAGGATCCCTTGCTGGCGGAGGGGGTGATGATGGGCTTATTGAAGTACTGGCCGAAAGTAAACTCACCAAAGGAGGTCATGTTCCTCAATGAAGTTGAGGAAGTGTTGGACGTCACAGATCCGGTGGAGTTTCAAAAGATACAGATTCCATTGTTCCAACAACTTGCGCGATGCATCAATAGCCAGCACTTCCAAGTGGCAGAACGGGCGCTGCTGTATTGGAACAACGAGTATGTTGTTAATCTCATGAGTGACAACTTGGCAATCATCTTGCCAATCGTGTTCCCCGCTTTGTATACAAACTCAAAATCCCATTGGAATCGGTAAGAACTGGCGTGCTGGTTTGGCTCTGAGTATGGTGCTGAAAATGCTTTCTCCAGGACAATACATGGGATGGTGTACAATGCTTTGAAATTGTTTATGGAGATCAACCCTGGTCTCTTTGATGAATCAATGCAGCAGTACAAACAGCGGAAGATCGAGTGAGTTGTCTCCGGCTGATACGAGTGCTGTTGACCACGATTCGATATTTCAGAGAGCAACAACACGCCGTAGCCCGATACGATGCTTGGCAGAAATTGCGGGAACAAGCGATCCATAATACAGGGGGAAAGCTACCCAAAGGATATGTGGAGATCCCCCACGCTCCTCCACCGCCTCCGCCTAATGTCGATGACTCGGACATTTTAGACCTGTCCATGGAGTTGAATGCAGCGTCAATTGAAGATGTTCCCGGCGATTTAGACGAGCGGGGCATTGAGAGGGTACCGATGGCGGATCCAGTGATGGATCGACCATTCCCAGAGGTGAATCCTGAGCACTCGCCTATAGGTCAAGGGCCACATGTGCGCCGAAAAAGTGTACTTCCAGGTTCGTTAATAGTTTTGTGTATATTTGTTTTAGTATGCTGATTGAACATTGCAGTGGATCCTACCGTGCTTCGTGACCTGCAAGCGCATCGAAGTCTTGACGATACCGTTGCGAATGGTGGCAGTGGTTCTCGCCAAGGCTCTTAATGTTCGTCGCAATGGAAGATGGGCAGTTGGTCGCTTTACCACTGCACTGATTTTATCTATCCCCCCCCCTGCCCGTGTGATGATGATGATTTCCCCCCTCTGCCCTGCAGACGTTCCTGCCATATCTGTGATTTTTTCTGTCCTTCTTAGAGAAATATTTCTGTCTGTGGATAAGGATTGCTAAAACACGTTGAGCTTAGTCAGCAGTAGTCGAATATTCCACTACATTCCTCTGTGTTCCAGAAAGGTGAACTACAAATTATATATAAGTTGCGCTCCTTTCAAATCCACTCCCCGTTCCATCTTCCAAGTCATCATCATCCGACATTTGCTCACTTTCATATCTGATAGAACCCCCATCTACTCATCATAATGTCTTCAAAAGCCATTGGCATCGATTTGGGCACTACCTACTCGTAATTATCATCGTCCTTAGATCTTCGTTAACTGACTTCTTCCTTGTTCATAGTTGCGTGGGTGTCTGGCAAAATGATCGTGTGGAGATTATCGCCAACGACCAAGGTAACCGAACTACACCGTCGTATGTCTCATTCTCGGACAACGAGCGTTTGATCGGCGATGCCGCGAAGAATCAAGTCGCCATGAACCCCTACAACACGTGAGTCCTCGGTCCTGCCTGGTAGATCAAATCTGATTTATTTTCTCTCGTAGTGTTTTCGATGCGAAGCGTCTCATTGGGCGCAAGTTCACTGATGCGGAAGTGCAGGCTGATATCAAGCACTTCCCGTTCGAAGTCTTCAACAAGGACAGCAAGCCCTATATCCGGGTTGAGTACCGCGGGGAGAAGAAAGAATTCGTGAGTAATCATTAACATAGCTTTTTTGTATACATTTGTGACGCTGCCCTCTGTAGTCTCCGGAAGAAATTTCGTCTATGGTTCTTCTTAAGATGAAGGAGACCGCCGAGTCTTATCTGGGCACTACTTTGAACAATGCTGTCATCACTGTCCCTGCTTATTTTAACGACTCTCAGCGTCAGGCTACCAAGGATGCCGGAACAATTTCCGGCATGAATGTCCTCCGCATTATCAATGAACCTACTGCAGCCGCCATTGCTTATGGACTCGACAAGAAGGTCATCGGCGAGCGTAACGTCCTTATTTTTGATTTGGGAGGAGGAACCTTTGATGTGTCACTTTTGACCATCGAAGAGGGCATCTTCGAAGTCAAGGCAACTGCTGGTGACACCCATTTGGGTGGTGAGGACTTCGACAATCGTCTTGTCAATCACTTTGCCCAAGAATTCAAGCGCAAGAACAAAAAGGGTATGTGTTACCTTCACATTTGCTCGTAGACAACCTTATTCAGATTTGGCAGATTTGTCATCGAATCCCCGTGCTCTGCGTCGTTTGCGTACGGCTTGCGAGCGTGCTAAACGTACCCTCTCTTCTGCCACGCAGACCTCCATCGAAATTGACTCCCTTTACGAGGGTATTGACTTCTACACGTCTTTAACCCGTGCTCGTTTCGAAGAGCTCTGTCAGGATCTCTTCCGCAGCACCCTTGAACCTGTGGAGAAAGTTCTTCGTGATTCGAAGATCGACAAAGCGAACGTTCACGAGATTGTCTTAGTCGGCGGTTCGACTCGTATTCCTCGTATTGTGAAACTCGTGTCGGACTTTTTCAATGGCAAGGAGCCCAACAAGAGCATTAATCCCGACGAGGCTGTTGCCTATGGCGCTGCCGTCCAAGCTGCCATTCTGTCGGGAGACACGTCGGAAAAGACGCAGGACCTCCTCCTCCTCGATGTTGCTCCTCTGTCCCTTGGGTAAGTTTGATTTCCGTCTCTTTAGACTCTCACTGATTTGTTTGTACTGTAGTATTGAAACGGCTGGTGGTGTCATGACTGCCCTCATTAAGCGCAACACTACCGTCCCAACCAAAAAGTCGGAGACCTTCTCGACGTACTCCGACAATCAGCCTGGTGTGCTCATCCAGGTGTACGAGGGTGAGCGTGCCCGTACCAAAGACAATAACCTCCTCGGCAAGTTTGAACTCTCCGGGATCCCCCCAGCGCCTCGTGGTGTTCCACAAGTCGAGGTCACTTTCGATATCGACGCCAATGGTATCTTGAACGTCTCCGCTTCTGATAAGACCACCGGCAAATCAAACCGGATCACTATCACCAATGACAAGGGTCGCTTGTCCAAGGAGGAGATCGAGCGCATGGTTGACGAGGCTGAGAAATACAAGGGTAAGTGTTACCTGAGTTGATGTAGCTTATGTCGGTATTTATCTATTTTCGTCTTTAGCTGAGGACGAGGCTGCTGCGGCTCGGATCACCTCCAAGAACAGTCTCGAGTCGTACTCGTACAACCTTCGCAACTCGATGACCGACGAGAAGCTCTCCGACAAGTTTGAGCCTGCAGACAAGACGAAACTTGAGACTGCTGTGAACGATACAATATCTTGGCTCGATGCGTCACAAGAAGCCTCTCAACAGGAGTACGAGGAGAAGCAGAAGGAGCTCGAGGCCATTGCCAAGTATGTCCACATGTTCAATCAACTTGTTGCGAACATATATTGACGTTCTCCGTTTGCCTTTAGCCCGATCATGCAGAAACTATATGGCGCTGGTGGTGCACCCGGTGGTTTCCCAGGCGGCGCACCAGGCGGGTTTCCCGGTGGTGCTGGATTCCCTGGTGGCGCTCCGGGGGGTTTCCCCGGCGCAGGTGGTGAGGACGGTCCGAGTGTCGAAGAAGTTGATTGAGAGGTTATCTGCGTCGTCTTGCGTCTTGTTTTGCTTGGACTTACGATTAAAATAATACACTTGTATCGCATCCTATATATCGTGGGAAAAGCTACTGTAGCAAGGCGGCGGGCAACACCAGATCTTTCTTTATGTCTTTATGGCTTCCTCGTCCCTCGCCGACTCTCTTTATTCCCTCAGTTAGTCGATCTCAGTACGCCCTACGCTCTCATTTATTACACACCGTCGGCCTTCGTTATACAGTTGCAGCTCTCGCGTCCCGCCGCTTGCAAAGTTCCAAAGCTTCTGCCGTCTCGAATACTGTACCTGCCGACAACCCATTGTCATCCAGTCCAAAAACAAGTCCGCCTGCACCAAAGGATGTCTCTCCCAAAGGATCACCAATTGCACGGATCTGGAGAAAAGTCAAACATGAGGCGGCACACTACTGGCACGGGTCAAAGCTGCTCGTATCCGAGGTGCGAATTTCGGGGAGGCTGCAGTGGAAAATTTTGCATGGAGAAAGTTTGACGAGGCGGGAACGCAGGCAGGTATAGTGTTGCTTTTCAAAGTGTCTTTCCCAGGACGGCTTTACTAACTTCCTTTTAGTTGAAACGTACGACACAGGACTTGCTGAGACTTGTGCCATTTGCTGTGTTCATCGTTGTCCCTTTCATGGAACTTCTGTTACCCGTGGCGCTGAAACTGTTTCCCAATATGCTGCCCTCTACATTCGAGGACAAGTACGCGGCTGTGAGTCTTTCTTGTTTTCAAAATTGGAGCGAAATTCACGCTTACGCAACTTTTCAAAGGAGGAGAAGCAGCGGAAACTTTTACGCGTTCGATTAGACATGGCGAAGTTCTTACAAGAAACCTTACGTGAATCAGGATTGAAGGCGAACGCTCACATAGTCGGTAGTGACGCTTTCAAAGAATTCTTCCGTAAAGTATGTTCTATCTGTGTAAACCAACTCCTATAATCTGACTCCACATGTAGGTTCGATCCACCGGTGAATCCCCTTCGGCAGCAGATGTTATCAACGTTGCCAAGCTATTTGACGACGATCTCACCCTCGACAATCTTTCTCGGCCACAACTCGTCTCAATGTGTCGTTATATGGGTCTTAATGCCTTTGGCACAGACAATTTTCTACGCGGAGCTATTCGTTCTCGATTAATGAATCTACGGCGGGATGACCAACTCATCGACCAGGAGGGCGTCGATGAGCTCTCTATCTCTGAGCTCCAGGCAGCATGTCAGTCGCGCGGTATTCGAACAGGTGGAGTCTCCCCCGGAAGGCTGAGAGACGAACTTTCAACCTGGATACAGTTGCATTTGCATAACAGGGTTTCTGGAGTTCTACTTGTCCTTGGGCGAGCTTTCCACTTTGATAGAAAGCCTGGTGAAGATGAAGATGGGAAGACGGCCGTTATTCAGAGCTTGGAGAGTGTATTGAGTGGTTTGCCGGACAATCTCGTCAGCTTCCCCCTTTTTGAATTGTAAAAAAATGAACTGATCATGACGTGTACTTCGCAGTTAAACGAAGCCGAGCTAGAAGTCGACTCGGAGAAGGCTAGTTACAAGCAGAAACTGGAGGTGCTACAACAGCAAGAGGAGCTCATTGAAGATGAAGAGGAGCAGGAACAGAAGGAGGAGGATGCTCGACGTGCAAAGAGGGAAGCAGACGAGCAGGAAGCTCGCACTGCTCAGTCTCTTTTACCTGATTCTGAGGTACGTGCGAAGTGGTGTGCTCACGGCATTGCGATCCTCACGGTGAACTGGCAGCTACTGCCTGAGAAACTGGAGGAAGAAAATGCTCGTATGACGACTGAGCAACTGAAAGAACTCAGCGAGGCTCTTTCCATTCTATCAGCAGAGTGTAGCGTCCTCAAGGAGCGTGACGAGCTGCGTGGGCTTATGGAGGAGAATCTACAAGCCGAAGAGGTAGCACCAACTTCCCCCTTTCCTATAATTGACTCATCCACAGACTTGTCAGGACCCAAAATCACCGTCTGGAGCCCTGACAAAACGGATTCGTACTATGCTTACCAAGATCGACTCGCAACTCCAAGAGTACGATTCCCGCGTTGGTAGCTCTCTGCAGATGATCTCCGCCGATGCTCAAGGCCGGATCTCTGTGGAGGATTTGGAAAAGGCCTTGGCAGTAATAAAGCACCGACCGGATGATGAGGTTGGGCGGGGTGTGATACATAAGCTTGACGTCGATAAGGACGGGTTCGTGGAGCTGGAGCACGTATTAGGGTTAGTTCGTGAGGAGGGGTTAGGTGAGTGCTACTTTAATTTCATGAGGATTATGCTAATTGTCTGGCCCACGTATTCAAGGCATTGTCGTAGATGACGAAGCTCGGTCCATCATTGGACAGGGTAAGGAGATTAAAAACTACAAACCACGCAAGGAGGACATCGTACAGGAGTGAAGCTATTGTCTCCTTATTAGATTTGATCATAGAGCAGATCGTGTATCAAGTACTTGAAATAATTATAATACTTACTGCAAAACAGTTACAGATTCACTAGCAGCACATCGAAATAATCCTCATTAGATACATCCAAAACAACAACACGGATTCGATACCCAGGCCGAGACTTCATCCAAATCCTCCCTTACTTTTGTTTACTATGACGCATTCGATACGTGGGTCGTTCGCTTTTGCTTCACCTTATTCTCTGCGGGCAAACTCGCCTCTTCTGCATCCGATTTTTCGGCCCAGAACCGTCCCGCTTGGAGTGCAAGCACTCCAGTCAGTGCGACACTGCATATTAGGTTGTTGGACGCGAGGTCAAGGGTGGCGCTTCGAAGAGCGCGAGGAAAGGGGTCTGTTAGTTGGTGGATGGGCAAGGATGCAAACTTGGCAAACAAATCTCGAGGGTTATGTGAGTTGCATGGTCAACATGGACAAGAGGAAACACACTGGGCGTCACTGTATACAGGTACATCACAGTGGTCGTGCCGAAAAGGACTGGATGGAAATCTAAAAGTGGCCACTTGGACTTGACTGGACTTGCTCACATATACTACCGCCATCAAACATCAAATTTTCGGCCTCCCCATCGCGCAGACTCCAGAAAATGGTGGTGCCGCCCAAGAGGGCAACGGCACCCCAAAAATAAGCTAGCTCTGGCGGACCTTTGGCAAGGATCGAATAATATGAAGCAGCGGTCCATAGATGCTCATCAGTGACTGGGGATTTCCACAGTGTCAAGGAGTCTGCGATCCAGTGGGTAAAAAGAGTCCCTAAAATAGTACCTGTTCAGGGAAGCCCATTGAGGGAGTGGGATTCTCACCAAGCAAGAAGGAAGTTACACAGACTACGACGCCTGCTCGTACGCCCATGATGACAGTCGCGGCTGGACGTTGGAGAGCGCAGTGACTACGACTAAATTTTTATTGATGACTTTTAGCGGGAATTGCCGTTCGAAACCGAGAGCGCGGCGGCCCAGTGCTCACTGCAGTTGACAATGCTAATACACAGGTCACTACGTCGTCTATCTTCCACCCCTAGATCAACACCCTGGTTCGTTGACCCTGTACCCTTCGCTCCCAGAGGAATACCACCACATCTGGGAGGCTATACCGCTCCTATGCCTGACAATGTTCCAGAGCCTCTGAAAGAACTTCATTCCCAGTTGGCCCAATCGCCATATCTTGAGACAGGCACTCTTCTTGTGTGCGAACCTATAACCGTACCGTCTGGTCCACCACTACCGGTGACATTGCCAAAAGGTCGGCGGCAACGAGGGGGTACGTATGCTGGGGAAGGATTTTTAGAGCCATCTGGTGGAATATGGAAGTGGGTGGTCATGGCACAGGTGGGTTTGAAATGGAGGAGATTTGAACAGTCGTTGAATAGGCAAGACAGGTCAAGGAAGGGACGGAAAGGCGAGGTGGGATCGAATCGGTTGTACGAGTGGTGCGTAAAACGGTGAGTATGGCTTTGTAAAATAGGATATGCTGCACATTGACGAGATTGGATAGCTACTGTCAACAGGATTGGCTCTTCCACCGAATTCGAAACGACGGGAGCACAATGGATGGGCTATGGTCGACGCCGGGGATTTTGCAGTCCATGTATTGAGCAGTCAAGCACGCGAAAGATTTTTTGGGACTTATACTAGAATTACGTTGTGACCGTACTGCATATATACCCTCTTGTCATCGGTAGTAACAGCGAACTCGGTACTTTATTTAGCTTTGTGTTCATTCCGAGTCCGTTGCTTACCTCAGGACGACGACCTCCGAGTATCCTGATGCTCTCCAAGTCTTTCCCAACGGCTCTTTCACGCTCTTTGCGGTCCTTTCACTCTTCATCACCAGCGAAAAGAGTTGTTGCAACGAACCCCGTAAAGGCGGAAGCCGTCAAAGTTCGTTCCGGTTGTGTCGTCACATCAAATTGTCGCTCATTAGACCTTCTCATCTGAATTTAGTCCTGGTCATCAGGCAAGTATCCGCTTATTGAGCATGAATACGATGCCATTGTAGTGTGAGTTCAACTTGAACACAGTAATATCCATATTGACCCCCAATTAGTGGTGCTGGTGGTGCTGGCTTGAGAGCTGCCTTTGGACTTGCAGAAGCCGGCTTTAATACTGCATGTATCACGAAACTGTTCCCGACGAGAAGTCATACTGTTGCCGCTCAAGCAAGTCGTAGCTTCTGTTGCTTTCTCGCTAAGGTTAACTTTCCTGCAGGGTGGAATCAACGCTGCGCTCGGGGTAAGCCGCCCTCAATAGGACTCAAGATTATCCACGTTTTTAGCCAAATTCTTTTAGAACATGACCGAAGATGATTGGCGATGGCACATGTATGATACGGTAAGCCTTCTGACACATACACATGCACGCATATCTCCGCCCTTGCCATTCCACTTTCTGAGTTCGATTCCATAGGTCAAAGGTTCTGACTGGCTTGGTGACCAAGATGCCATTCACTATATGTGCCGAGAGGCACCTAATACTGTCATTGAGGTATTTGGCGGCTTACTACCCAAGAATCTCCATCCTGAATAAATACATCTGCACAGCTTGAGCACTTTGGTGTTCCGTTTTCACGGACAAAGGAGGGTAAAATTTACCAACGAGCTTTTGGTGGGCAGTCTTTGAAATATGGCAAAGGCGGACAGGCCTATCGGTGCGCAGCTGCTGCTGATCGTACAGGTCATGCCCTTCTTCATACCTTATACGGTCAATCCCTCCGTCATAACACCAACTTCTTCATCGAGTATTTTGCCTTGGACCTGATCATGCAAGACGGTGAATGTGTCGGAGTTATCGCGCTTAACATGGAAGATGGCACTCTCCACAGGTTCAGGGCGCACAAGACGGTCTTGGCCACTGGCGGATACGGACGAGCTTACTTTAGTTGCACGAGTGCCCACACTTGCTCCGGTGACGGCAATGCCATGGTCGTTCGTGCTGGCCTGCCTCTTCAGGACTTGGAATTCGTACAGTTCCATCCGACCGGTATTTATGGCGCTGGCTGCCTCATCACTGAAGGTAGCCGTCATTCACCTTCATTGTTGGTTGAATAGTGACTGATGTGGTTCGCAGGTTCTCGCGGAGAGGGAGGATATCTTCTTAACTCCGAAGGAGAAAGGTTCATGGAACGATATGCTCCCACCGCCAAGGATCTCGCCTCCCGCGATGTTGTTTCCCGCAGTATGACTATCGAAGTTCGCGAAGGCCGTGGTGTTGGACCAGACAAAGATCACCTTTATCTACAGCTCAGCCATTTGCCTCCGGAGGTCCTCCGCGAGAGGTTGCCTGGTATATCCGAAACTGCAGCCATCTTCTCAGGGGTTGATGTCACGAAAGAGCCCATTCCCGTATTGCCCACTGTGCATTACAATAGTAAGTATAAATTCCTTCAGTTTCTCGTCCTTTCTTACTGACACCTCTCACAAGTGGGCGGTATACCGACGAAATACACTGGCGAAGTTCTTACCGTTGATGCGAAAGGTAGTGATAAGGTTGTCCCAGGCCTTTATGCTGCCGGGGAGGCCGCCTGTGTCTCGGTCCACGGTGCTAACCGTCTTGGTGCAAACTCGCTCTTGGACATCGTTGTGTTCGGTCGTGCATGCGCTCATCACATAAAAGATAATCTTACTCCTGGCAAGCCTCACAAGAAAATACCTGATGAGGCTGGCATAAAAAGCATCGAATTCTTGGACCACATTAGGTGTGTATAACCCATTCATGACCTTTTTCTCATCTTCTCTACTTACTACCTTCGTCCAGGAAAGCTGACGGGCCAGAGTCCACTGCTAAGATCAGGTTGGACATGCAAAAGGCAATGCAGTCTGATGCTGCCGTTTTCCGGTTTGTGGTTTTGGTTCTTCAAAGTCGAGTCTTCATTGTTCATTTGCTTTATCTAGGACCCAGGCTACTTTGGACGAGGGTGTCGAAAAAGTTCGCGCCATCTACAAGAGTTTTGATGACGTCGGTATTAAAGACAGAAGTATGATTTGGAACTCGTAAGTGCTTACAATCCTTCAACACCTTGCTGACTTTACCTTGTATATGTGTAGTGATCTGGTAGAAACTCTCGAACTTCGCAACATTTTGCAATGTGCTATTCAGACCATCACCTCTGCCGCTGCCCGCAAGGAGTCTCGTGGTGCTCATGCACGTGAGGACTTCCCTGAGGTTTGTCACATCCCCTTTGCAGGAGTATGTCTCTCAAGCGACCATTCCATTATCAGCGTGACGATTATAACTGGATGAAGCATACCTTGACCTTCCAGCGCGATGCTACTGAACCCGATGTGGAGATCAAATATCGAGAGGTCATTGACACCACTTTGGACGAGGCTGAATGCAAAGCTGTACCTCCCTTCAAGCGTGTTTATTAGAATGATACATTACATCAATATCTGTTCTGTCTTAATTGAATCGTATAAAATTTCTAGCAACGTTGAGGGGTCGAAGACAAGATATTTATGTTTGCTGCAATATCCCTTGGTACAAAGAACTTACGATAACGGTCCATCCAATGCATACTGCGCAAAATAAGACTCGGAGAAATACTTCGCCCTCACCGACCTTCCACCAAAATAACGTCCATCTAGCTCTCGTACAGTTTTCCAAGCTCCCGCAGGACCTGCAAATAACACGAAGATACGGACAGCATCTTCGTGGTTGGGTGGGGGTGGATTGACGAGGTGTACAACCACTCGCTCAACGGTGCCGTTTTTTGAACATTCATCGCCTGCATCCAAGCATTAGATTTGGACTGTGGCAGGATATGCCAGTACATACCAATTTCCTCTCGCAAGTCCTCATCCTCGGTGTCCTCTACGCTGACCATGTTAGTGAGTACCACGACTCGGCTGGAAGGATTGTTATAAATACTGCACATATGTTCAAGATCAGCGCCTACCTCGGTTCACCAAATCGTTCTCTATCCTCTCTCGTCTTCGCGTCTTCATTCATATTGACGATCTTACCCATATTGGAGCCTGCACCAGCCTTGATTCCTCCTACAGCCCCACCAGCTGCGTTCCCACCTTTGTTACCCTTACCCTTCCCTTTCCCTTTCCCGCCTTTTCCTTGAGACACTTGTTCAACGGTAAGCGCGTTTACTATACCGGAACCGTCCAAGCCGAGGCCTTGACCGTCTTTGTGGCCCCATTTTGCCATTAATCTGGCTGCGAATCCGTGAGGATCAGGTCTAGACATCAAAATCATTACAGCGTCATATACGGAGAGAAATATATAAACTGACTTATCAGACGAAGCCTGGTAGCTTTCTTCGTCAGGAATGTTCAACGTGGAGTCCGGAATAGTAGCAGCAACCGTTCCAGCCAAAGCACCTAACTTTGCAGCAATGGCTGCAGCTGCTTTGACTTTATCATCGAAGGCGCTCGGAACTGAATTGCCTGGAGGGCCTGGCGGAGGCGGAGGAACGTCCCTAGGCGCAAATGGATTATAAGCTAAAGTAGGGGGCGATGGGGGTGAAATTGTGGGCGTTGAATCCGGGAAATCGGATGAAGCGGAATAATGTGGGCCTGTACGTGACACATTGGACATGGCAACTCTTCTGAGATACGCATCATCGCCAGTTTCTGCGAGGGGAGCGGAGACCAGCGCCACCGAGAGTCCAGGAATACTAAAATCTTCGTCATTGGGCTCCACTGACGGCACAAGCGCAGAGGGTGAAGGTGGCGTCACTCTCGCTGATGAGGCTAGGCGGCGCTGAAAAGCTTCGTCACCCGTCAGATTGCGGTCTAATGGGACGGAAGGAGGATTTCTAGGCGGCATTACTAAAGAGCCACAGATTCCACGCGGCCGTTCTTCGTCTTCCCTCGACCAATGATCAAAGTGTTCACCATACTTCCCTGCGGAAAGATCAGTCGCCAGACATGAAAAAAAGCCAGAACTCGAAAAACTACAAACCTGATTTTCTCGGTCGTTCACCATCAGAGCCACTTCCGTCGCTCTCAGAGTAGCTGCTGCTGTGCCGATATCGTTTCCGATCTTCCATGCGTCTTTGCTCGGCCAGGCGCTCGCGCCTTTCGATACGCTCCTTTTGCTTCCATACCTTGTACTCGTTATAGTCATTTGGGCGCAGGGGATCATACGGCTCTATGGGGTCCCAGACTACCACCACCGGGGCATTCCTGTTCTGAAATATCCGGTGATATCTATCGTATCTCAAAACCTATGGTAATAACCAACCTTTTTGCCCTTGCCCTTGCCCCCCCTCTTTTTATGATTGGTCTTGAATCCGTTGACATCTTCATCAAGTATCATCGACGGAGGTTTAACTTTCTTGCCCCATCCCTGAGTAGGAGGTTCTTGAGACTGTTTTGGTGGGTCGACCAGCGTAGGCGGTGCGGATATAATGGCCGTCGATGAGAGCATCGCCGCTGGGATAGGACCGGTCGAGGTCATTGCAGCACCTGCTGGTAATCTCGGCGCAGTAGGTTTTGACCTGTGTGCTTGATTTCGACGCACGGGGGCGAAGGCGAGAGAAGCAGACCACCCTTCGGATTGGATGTGAATATTGGTTTCAATAAACGGGTTCTATGATTGAAATGCTACAGTAGATGAAAGAGATACCGGCTGTGGCCTTCCCTGATGCTCCTACTAGGTCAGCAGCAACTTCATTGGATGCTGACGGCGGGGGTTGTTGCGGCGCTTCTTGACACTCGTTTGAGGCTGGAACGGCGGGGGTGGATGGAAGTCGAGAAATGAAAGAAGAAGAGACAGTAGTTCCTGAAGAAAATTGGATTCCACCGTAAAGTCCTCCAGCTTTGCTTGACATCTGTGATGATGGTGGTTCGGAAACAAGGATTTTTTATTCACGTGACCTAGCGTATTTACTTTAAGTATTCTGTCTAGGGAAGAACACCCAAAGGATCATGGTTAACTCGGCGACGAGAGGTTTGATTACTCGCAGAAGGGGGTGACAATGCATGGGGAGGCCGAAATTTGATAGACGTAGGTGGAGGTAGTCGAGGGAGTGTGGACGCTGGAACGCTCGGACTTGCTCCCTCAGCGTGAACATGTTGTGAGAAGTTTGACCTAGTGTAATTCCACGGCGCCAGTGGTGAGTTCGCCTTCAAAGCGGGCACTGATGGAGATTGAGGTGTACCAATAGGCAGAGAAGCTTCAGTTAATGCACCAGCGTTACCGGCGGCAGTATCAGGGAGGTAGGAGGAAGATGACGAAGCGACCTTGAATCGCGAATCAACCGTAGAGACTGGTGCCGGTGCTATTGGTCGAGGAACTTCTACAAAGAAGTTATGTGGATGCTCTATCGATGGGATCGCCATCTTCGATTTCCTATCCTTCAGCTCCTCTTCCCCTACTAGCCGATCTTGGTCAATATCGGCCACATTCCCCATCAGGATATCTCTAACATATGACAAAGATTCCAAAGCCTCGCGTTTCCTGTTTTTTATACGTTTGAGCCCCTCGGGATCCGTTAAATCGCCATCGTCTTGAAGAAGAGAGTCGACAATCCAGCCCAATGATGCTCCCAGCCGCTTGTTTGTTGTACGTAATTCTGAAATATCACGTTCTATTTCAAAACGAGTTCGAGGCTCCCAAGGAGGCCGTTCCTCAGCAAGTCTATCGTCAACAAGGGGGAAAGCGGCGTAAGGCGTAGATGCGGTCGACGGAGGTCGGATGAGGGAAGCGGCTAGTTCAGGCAAGTTACGCTGTGGCAATTGACCTGAGAGTCCCGAAAGTACGTGATTGAGAGGAGGAAACCTACTCTTAATTCAGATACTGCGCTCATCAATGTCCTATTGATTCCAAGGCTTTCTCCACGGTCCAGCAAATTACGGGCAATCAATTCAGGTAAACCTAATTGAGGGGATGAACTTTGTCGGTTATGGCCCGCTTTGCTACCACCTCCTGTTCGTTCGTTCGAAGATTTTTCCCTCGTTCTGTTTCTTGAACGTCCCCCTGTCGGAACGAGTGGTGCATCAGGGACTTCCATCGAGACGTTCAGTATATTATGATTCTCAGTAACCACCGAGACACCTGTAGCTGGAGTCGGGGACATCTGCAGCGCTAATGCTTGTCTTAGAAGGAGACTCGCGTGATGAGACATGCCGTTGAAGTCAGATGCCATTGGTGGAGGAAGGGGTGGATAGCGCAACAAGTAAGTCAACTGATTGCTATAGTCAGAAGGTATTACTGAAGACCCGACAATGTCAGAATTGATGCACTGCACCAATGTGATGAAGCAGAAACATACAATGATTGCGTATCCGCATGAGCATCGCCACACAAATCCATTGGGCAAGTTCGAAAGTGGGATCACAGGCAAATAAACCGTCCCACAATATCATAGCATCGTGGATATTGAATTCTCGGGTGAAGAGTAATCTAAGCCAGCGGCTAATCACGGCCAGCGTATCAGTCATAAAAAAACGCAAGGGTCCCAAAGAGGAAGGCCTTACATTCCATAAATCTGTGGTTCTATACCGACTGCGTGCATAGTTTCCCATAGCAAAGGGTCCACACGCCTCAGGTATGTTGACTGAATTTTATTACAAGCCTCTACGATGGGGACAATGTGAGGTTTCACATCGATCCGACCATCAGGGACATTGATGGCGACATGAGTGGGAAGCGGCGAGACGTCCGACTGTGGTGTTTCGCGCCACTCATACCATCGAGAAACACCACGCATGACAGCTTCGAACAGCGCCCAGGCATCCGCCGCGACCCATGTCCTTGAACACAATTCACGCATTTTTTGATCATCCACAAGTGACTTGGCGTCTTCAGACATGGAGTCGTAGTCGACCGCGTAATAAAGTGGTGCCAAAAGCTCATGCATGCCCTGGCGATAACCTATGAATGGGTGTGTGACGGCGTAGAGAAAGAGGACGTTCGTCAGTTGAGATTGGACATCGGCGTCCCGAAAGTAGCCGATTTCAGGAAAACTGAAAATGCAGCTCTACCCATGTCAGAAGATGAGAGCCAGACTTGCTCACGTGCGTTCAACATCTTGAAAAATCGTTTTTTTTAGTTCAACAGAAGCAAACCACTGTGTCCAAGGGTTCTGCGCAAAGGATTTCGTAAATGACCAATTGACTTGAAACTCATCCCACCTACCTCATTATGCAAACTGAGGGGATTGTTCTTCTCCAATCCCAGTCTACCAGCCACCCCGGATTTTCCTTTCGGAGACATACTCAGTCCTGGGATAGAGAATCCATCCTCGTAACTTCCGTCAGGCGCACGCATTTTCTCTAGAAGTAAGTCCACATATCCTGTTCGAGCAGCGCGTAGCGATTCGAGCGGAGGATCTGGCCCGCATTGCGAAACACGTTGCAATGGCTCATTTGGAACCAAAAAAAGCTTCAAAACATACAGTACAATCTCAGCAACCCGTTGACAGAGTTATCTTATTGCCTTACGTACCTTCCATGCTATACTCCTTCCAGGGACACCAGTTGTATCAGACGAGGGATATAGCCGACCGCCCAAAGCAGCATCCTGTATTTTAGACAGACTTAGGCCAGAGTTGAATATATGGTTATAGGCATTTCTGATAGTATTACTAAATCAACATCAAAGCCTCAGGGTAAGAGGTTGGAACTAACTTGACCAAATCCACTGTGGGCCTCGACCTGCCTTCGGCCATAAAGTGGCAAACTTGTACTGGTAGCACAAACAGCTAGATGGCAAAAGAAAGTACTGTACTCGTCACTGATATTCCATTCAAGTTCGACCCAGAAGAAGTGCTTTGGGTATGTTTGCCAATAGCATTACATTTACCAGAACCGAGTCATGACTTCCATAGATCCTTTCGACAAGAAAGCTCGGCGGCAACATCTAAAGACTACAAGAAACAGGGACAGCAACCTTGATCAAGATTGGACTCCATTCCGAGCTGTAGAAAAGCAATACAAGGCGCGCTTTCCACCACCGGACTTGTCCAACGTTTTGGACCTGGACAAAGCTAGAGGTAGTTGCTCAAATCGAGTGGATTACGAGTCGACTAAATTAAAGGATCTCGACTGTAAAAGAAAGGCCTACATTATACCTCGCATTCCCGGTGCGGTGTTCTGTCATATTTATGGACATCAGCTCTCATTAAAATTGCCAGGATTGGTGTTGCTACCATCCTTCGTTTCATCTCAAAAGCAGAAGCAACTCGTACGCTGGTGTCTGTCTGATCACGCGAAATATCCCAACGAGACGAATCTGGATATACATCACGTCCTTCCTCAAGATGGCTTATGGAACACGTATCTCAAGTCGAGAACAGACACGACCGGAGATTTACTTATCCAACCCCGAGCATCAACATCCCAAGATACCTCTTCAGCCTCCGAACGCCCCGAACCTGGTCCTAGGAAATTAATAGAAAACACCCCAGCCACTCCTTCCGATTTTGAATCCATCTCAACTTTTCCAAAACTGCCCACAACTCCCTCGCCGACTGTTCAGCCGTGTCTACCATCCGCTCTCCTCAGAAAGTTACGCTGGGCAAATATCGGCTGGTATTATCATTGGGGAAGCAAACAGTATGATTTTTCCAAGGGAAAAGGAGACATATGTTCAGAAGTAAGACAGTTATGTAAGAGTGCTGTCGGGGCGGTAGACTGGGAGGATGTATTTAGTGGACCAGCAGGCGATCTTGAGTGGGGAAAGGCAGGGCCTGATTGGAAAACTTGGAACGATACTTATGGTTCTCTCTTCATGCTTCCAGTTATGTCACAGATCGCCCTAACAAATATTCTGCTGCAGAACCTGACGCCGGTATCATCAATTTTTACCAGACAAACGTGAGCATTCGTTTCAGTAGAAATCTTTCTTGTCCTTCAATAATGGCACAGGATACCTTGATGGCCCATGTAGACCGGTCTGAAGTTTGCGCAACGTCGCCCCTGGTGTCCATTTCGTAAGTTTTTCTCCCCCACTGTCGTCAGTCGATCAGTCACCGAGACTGCAAGCAGAATTGGCAATTCTGCAATTTTTCTCATAGGAGGCCTTACGCGAGACGTTAAACCGGTCCCAATTCTCCTTCGCTCAGGGGACGTAGTCATCATGTCCGGACCAGCATGTCGAAGGGTGTACCACGGTTTGATTTATTCCCTCCCTCATATTCACTTACGAATGTCTTGTCACCTCATGAACCAGGCGTACCACGAATTTTAGAAAACACACTCCCCCCTCATTTCGAGAGCAACAACGACGATGTGGATTGGAAACCGTATGAAGAATATCTGCGTACGACACGCATCAATGTTAATATGCGTCAAGTATTTCCAAAGGGGTTTGATCCGTATTCGAAGGGGAGTGTTAGATAGCTGTACGATACTCTCCGCAAATCTAAGGGGCACCCGATGGCGTAAGTCTGATTGGCCCGCAACTGGTAGACAAGTAAGAGAAACCTGTGTAACATTGAACGGCCAATCGGATGACGAACAAACCTCCAGGTCAGCCGTTGTGGCAGTCGCAGGCCAGCAGCGGTACGCCAAGTCATGAACGTTGGTAGAAAAATGGAACACGGGCCTGGCTGAGAATAGACCATTGTAAAAATCACTACACGACGCCACGTCACAGAACCGTGAAGGAGGTGAGAGGCATTCCATGGGGGGGGGAATGTTCGGATTATTCGAGACAGACCCGAGTCCATGAAAAGGAAGGGTTCAACACGACAGATCACACATAGAAGAATTGATCATTGACCACTTACATCAATTGTTCGAATCTCGTTGACCCATGATCGATGATATAGCATATGAGGGAAAATATTGACATGTCTTCAGTTCGTTAGCAAACCGTATAAAGGAGAAAAGTCTCGGTTGTTACCACTCTTCGTCGTATTGACCACCGATATCGGACATGCCCACGCCTCCAGGTGACAGCGGCCTCCATTCTTCCAATTCCTCGAGGTCTCCGGTGTCTTGGGTGTGGTGGTTTGCTGTGGGGAACATGGGTAACCGAACGCTGTTCTCTTCATCGTCCTTGCTATCGTTGAAGTCCAAACATTGGTCATCTGCAAAGACAAATTCATCTTCGAGTCCTTTAAGATCCTCATCCCCAGCATCCAGTGTCTCGCCTGTGGTATGTAGCAATCTATGGAGAGCCCTCATATCGACTCTCTCCGTCCCTCCATTCGTGCCTCCTGCAATTTGCATTGGTTTCATCCGCTCCTGTTTCTCGGGCTCCTCCCCAACTCTGTCATCCTCTTGATCACAGCCCCAAAAACGCTTCAACCTCTCCATCTCCTCGTCACTCCTAACCATACTCTCCCATTCGCCTTCCTCGAATAGTTCCTCATCACCAATGTCCCCGCTGCCTCCGCGAGCAACCACGAGAAGTTGCAGACGCGTTGGGGGGGCGTGGAGGGAGAGAGATGACGGTGAGGCAGTGAGGAGATAAGAGGTGTACGGAAGGCCAAACTGGGAAGGCGTTTGTGGATGGGGGGCAGATAGGGGGTCGAGTAGAAAATGGGACGCTGCGTCTAGTGCGTTCCCTATTTTCCGCTTCTTGCGAGGGGGAGGGGGGACTTGGGCGTCGTCGCTTACATTTGCATTCTGATCTTCATCCACTTCAAGGGCGACCTTGGGTCTTTCGAGTGCCTCGAGTTTCTTCTTCCATATCTCTTCTTGAAAGTGCACGACATCCTTCAAACCTCGGGCTACAATTGAACGTTTGGAAACCTTGGACCGTCCCTTCTTGGCCTCGAACTTATCCAACCATGGTAGCTCCCTTATCCACTCCTCTACGACATCGTATACCACCTTGTACCGAGACATGACTACGCCCTTCCCAATATCGAAACGAGCGGCGAGGCGCTGGGCGAGGTCCGTTAAGTTGGGGAGGGAGGTGCGGGCCTCTGCTTCGAGGGCAAGCATGAGGAGGGCGCACGCCGTGGAGGGTGTGGGAAGCCCTGCGAGGGGGGTGGATTCGCTGACGCGGGTAAGGAGAGTTGAGAGTGAGTTGGCGGTGGTGAGCACATTGTTAAGGGGAAGAGGTGTCAAGAGTGCGAGAAGTGGAGTCGGTAACGGCGAGGGAGGTTGTGGCGGCCTTAGGAATATTGACAGATGTGACAGGAGGACGGGGAGGTGAAGTGCCGGGTCCACAGGTGGGAGGACTAGTTTAAGCATTGTGATTACCGAGGAGAAGGCGTGTGAGAGAGAACCTAGTGGTTCATCGATAAGAAAGGCGATGTCGTGGAGAGAGTCTGGTTTGTGTGATTCGCGGAATGAGATGGCTATCGAGGCTGCGGCTGTCAATTTTGCTTTTCGGCCCCATCGGTAGTGTCCGACTGACATTGCCTGTGAGAAGAGGGTGATTGCGCGGGGGGATATACCTGGTGTGGATAAGCTGGATGAGATGGATTTGATAAACTCGTGCATAGCATACTAAAAGAAGGTATGGTCAGCGGGATAGAAATCACGAAAAAGGCAAACCGAAGACGCACTGTGTTTTTCCTTACTCTTGCTTCTTTTCCTTGGCCGGTAAGGTCCCAGCCATTCCCAGTGCGAAAACTTTTGAGGGTGGAAGAAGAGGAAGGGTTCCAGAGAGGGTTATACTGTCTTGCAGAGTCTGGAAGGTCCTGATGGGAAGTTAGAATAGACTGAGTAGGATCCACAAGAGTTCCGCACGCCGTGCAGATGAATGAGCAAACTTGGTCGTCCCAGGTCGTAGCAGCGCCGCATTCTCCACAAGGAGACATGGTGGTGGTACGGGTTCAAGAGAGACACGTGATGCTGCCACACCGTCGACGCTGTGCTCGACGACAATTCGGACCTATTATAGTCGATGCTCGTCGTCGCCCAAAGCATGGGATCAGCGAATATCCCCGTTGGAACCTTCTGATGCCACCCCTGAATAGATTCGCGGTCCGTGTAGGCTGATGTGCCTGCAAGTAGTAACTATTTCAACCCCAGCGCCCCACACCCCTCCATCTTGACGCTCACCACCATGTCTCGTCAAGATTTCGAGTCTGTACCCTCAGTTGCTGTCAGGCGTCGACTATCGTCTAGTTTACCCGCAAAGCCCCATGTAACCGCCCACAGTCTCACCGTCAGTCGTCCAACGTCTCTGACTCTATATTGATATCCACTGATTCGTCATTTTCATTCTCCAGCCCATGTGGGCTGGTATTGCTGGTAGTATCACTAACAACAAGCAAGGGTATGAAATCGCCATATCCGTCCACGATTCGGTCTACAGCACCGACTTCGCAGCCGACGTAATCCCTTATGCCACAGGAAATCCTTCACAAATCGCTGTTGATATCGAGAGGCACATCCTCGACAAGCTCCGTAAGTTCTCCACAGAGCACTTGTGCAAGTTCCTCGGTGCGGGAGTTACTGTCACCCTGCTCAAAGAGGTATTGACTCGTCCTGATTTTTAACATGTCGCAATAGCTGACAATGATTCAGTGCCCCAACCTCTGCACCCGACTCTGGTTAGACGTCGACATCGTCCCCATCGTTTTCAACATCAAGCCCTTCCACACAGACTCAGCCACCAGGCCCAACATCAAACACCGCATATCCTCCACCACGGGCTCGTACGTCCCTTCTGGGGCTGAGACTCCCACAATGTACGTCGACCATAGCCATCTCGACGACAAGTCGCTGCAATCTGGTGTCTCTACCCGCCTCCCCATCCCTCGTACTCTGGATGAACAAGCCGATTCGGCTGCACGCAAGTGTATCATGTATTTTGGACCTGGGAACAATCCCCGTCTGAGTATTGGGCCACGCAATCAAGTCACCGTTGACGCTGCGGGTAAGATCCATTTATTGGATGATCTAGACGAGTTCAGGAAGACCGTCGGAAGGGGCACGTGGAACGCTGTCGTGAGCTTGGCCGAGGAATTGAGAGAGAAGAAAATCAAGATTGGATTCTTTTCCTCCACTCCTCAGGGTGGTAAGTAAAGATACTCTGGTTGAGATCATTTTCTCACTGTATTTGTTCGCATTAGGGGGAGTTGCACTCGTGGGTTTTTTTCTTGTGGGAATAATCAATTCACCCATGTCATAAAATTTGACTAGATGCGACATGCCCTGATTAGATTCTTGACGGCATTGGACGTGGATGCAGCGTGGTATGTGTCTTATCTCCCCACGCCACATTCCGTTCCCATTGTCAAACCCCTCATTTCTCCACGCCTAGGTACGTGCCGAACCCCTCCCCGAGTGTGTTCCGCACAACGAAGAACAATCACAACATCCTCCAAGGCGTCGCACCCCCTGATCTCCGTCTCACTCAGGACGCCAAAGATAATTTTGATGCGTGGATTCTCAAGAACGGTCTTAGGTGGACAGCGGAAGGCGGGCCTCTCGCGCCAGGGGGTGTGGATATCGCATTCATCGGTGGGTGTAAATGTAAATTTCGATTTTGACTTGGCACGCTGACACGGGCTCCATTTTAGACGACCCACAGATGCCCGGTTTGATCCCCCTGATCAAAAAAGTTCGACCTGGGTTGCCGATTATCTACCGATCGCACATCGAGATCCGTAGTGACCTCGTTCACCAGGAAGGATCTCCCCAACAAGAAGTCTGGCAGTACCTATGGAAGAACATCCAGCTTGCGGATTTGTTCATCAGTGCGTTCCTCGCCTTAAGATTACACTTCTGTTGTATTAAGCCCTGGATTCTAGGCCACCCTGTCAGCAAATTTGTGCCCAGCGATGTTCCAATCGAGAAGTTAACCCTTTTAGGTGCTGCCACTGATTGGTCTCTTTTCTTCTTCTTTCAAATGTCAAGATGTTTCATACTGACGGTGTTCCAGGCTTGATGGTCTCAACAAGGATCTTTCCCCTTGGGATTCCCAATTTTACATGGGCGAATTCCGCAGCCTCTGCGCCAAAGAAAAGATGCACGAGCTGCAGTGGCCCGCCCGTGATTACGTCGTTCAAATTGCGCGCTTCGACCCGGCGAAAGGTATCCCGAACGTCATCGATTCGTATGTCAAGTTCCGTAAGATGCTCACATTGCACGCATCGGACCTCGCAGAGCAGGACCATCCGCAATTGCTACTCTGCGGGCATGGTGCTGTCGATGATCCTGATGCAAGCATCATCTACGATCAGGTTATGCAGTTGATTGCGTCTGAGCCTTACAAGGCCTACACGAAGGATATAGTAGTGATGAGACTGCCCCCCAGTGATCAGCGTACGTGGCAGTTTCGCATGTTTGAAGTTACTGATGCTGATGTGTAATGGTAGTGCTGAACGCGCTCATGTCCAACTCGAGGATCGCTCTTCAACTGTCTACCCGTGAAGGTTTTGAAGTCAAAGTTTCTGAAGCTCTTCATGCTGGCAAACCTGTCGTCGCCTCACGCACTGGAGGTATCCCGCTTCAAATCGAGGACGGCAAGTCTGGTTACCTCACCGACGTGGGCGACAACGAGGCTGTTGCGCAACATCTTTTCGATCTCTTCACTGACGAGGACTTGTATAGAAGGATGAGCGACTATGCCAAGAACCATGTGTCAGACGAGGTAGGAACGGTGGGAAATGCCGCGGCATGGTTATACCTGGCAGTGATGTATACTCGCGGCGTGAAGTTGACACCGAAGGGTGGGTGGCTCAATGACCTGTTGAGGAAAGAGACTGGCCAGGAGTATGTGTTGGGAGAGACCAAGTTGCCTAGAGCCGTCGGGAATTTACAGGGGTAGATGGGTACGTAGAAGCGAGTGTGACTGCCAGTGGAGTCACGGCCTAGAGCTTAAATGTAAACTGAATTCATTATCCTGGTACTCCTATTTACTAGTATAATGATGCAAGTCGAACACAATTCACCTTCATTTCGGATCCTGCGTTCCAATTCTACAAAACGAGCCCGCTCGCCTGATACAACAAGCCCTACGAATCGACCCAATGTGCGTTCATAGTTCATGTGTTCCAAGTGACTGCCACTCACTTTGTAAGGTTCAGAAGCGCCTCTCCCTTGCAGTCAATGAAATTTTACACCCGGCGGTTTACCCGCAAACCGAGTTGCGCTCTGGTTGGCGCGGTTCGGGAAACTCAAGTCGACATCCTTCGGAGGATTGGGTACAGCAAGCGGGAGGTCTGACTATTGATAGTCCGCAGGCAAGAGACGGATCCTGTTTCTCGTCGCGTCCCAGCAACGTAGAAGAAGATGAAAACATGGTGCGTGAGATGTTCCAAGTACATTTATCAAGAAAAGCACCCAAGCTAGCCAGCCATCTTTGTAGACTGTGGATGCGGATGAGATTGAGATTGAGGGCAACCTACGACCACCAGGATCGCCCCCACAAACTAACACGTCCTTTCTCCAGCTTACAACAAATTCACCCCAACACTCATCGCGTCAAGAACAGCATCAATCACTACTGGCTCCCACAGACAGACATTCCTCGTGCACGGTGCCGTCTCAATGCACTTTTCAGCTGCCCAATATCAATTTAACTCCATCCAACTCTCCCATCGGAACGGGGGTTCAAAATGCGGTGTCTACCCAGCCAATAACACGACCGTCCTCACCAATCGCCATGTCCATTTTGCCCACCTCGACGTGGAACGCGAATACGATTTCTACAACGAGTAGGAAACAACGCTTTACGATGGGACCTCGTGCGGACTGCGAAAAGTGCCTCCTTGGGGTGAAAGGACATTGGATGCATTTCGATTAGAGAAGGTTGCGTATCTTGCCGTACTATGTAGAGCCTAGATTAATATTGGACAGTCGTTGATTGGAGTTCACCCAGCCTGAGTTGACTCGGAGGCTTCAATTCCAAATACAACAAAATAAAGCCGATTTTTTAGAAATTCAATTTCATCGAAATGACCACGACGTTGCCACTGTTCTGGCATTTGTCTTCAGCTTCTAAAAAAGACCGCATTGACGCATCCGTAAAACTCGTCGGGGCTCTCGAACAATTCCAGGCTCAATTTATTCCTAAACACTCTCGAACTTCCGAGGAGGAAGATGAAGATGGAGACAAGTCCGATGGATTGGACGCGTTAAATGCACATGACGTTTCTTACTCCATTCGCAGGCTGGTGCGGGGACTCGCTAGTCCTCGAGAAAGCAGTCGGTTGGGCTTTGCTGTTGCGTTAACGGAGGTAAGCGATGTTCATTTTTCATCTTCCATTCACGCCTGACTCTTCCTGGTTAGCTGCTATCTCGCATGGACACAGTAACCTGCTCCCAGATTGTCGACCTCATTGTTGACTCGTCCAAAATACAAGGGTCCATGTCTGGGCAAGAAGAACGAGACGTTTACTTTGCTCGTCTCTTTGGTCTTACCGCGGTCATTCAGTCAGGTCTTTTGGTTCGTTCAACACCTCTGGCCACATCCGCATCGGACGCAACGGTGGCATCGGATGCATCAAGTTTTCACCAGACCATCTCGCAGTTGATTGTTTTGGGAGAGAAGAAATCGTGGCTGCGAGAGAGTACATGGTGGACAATGGGCCTTGCAATCGATGCATTAAGAGAATCGAATGCCTGGTGGAAAGACGTCGTCGTCGACCCTCTGATCCAAATCATTTTCTTGGAGAACAAAAATTGGTCCCCAGAAAAAATCGCAATGGCCTTGAAACTTCAGATTTTGTACCCAAGCCATGATTGGCAGAAACTGTTTTCACCCGCCTTCAAAAATGCCGATCTTCTGAGTACTGGGAATCTACAATATCTTGCTCGGATATTAAAGGTTGTTTCCGAGTATTTGTCACACGAACTTGGCTATTAAATTGTGGCCTTTGATTTAGGAATCAGCCTCCGAAGGCGAGGAAGTTCAAGACTTCTCCAAATCGGCTGCAAGCACCTGGAAACCTCAAGTTCACTTTGTTTGGGACATCATTCTGGAGCATCTCCTTCCACATCCTAACTCCGCGTCATCAAAAGGATCTTTTCAGGAGTTTTTCCAAATCGTGGTCGATGGTATGACCCTGAATCATTTATTCATATCTGTCATATACAAGGATCGTTTTCGCAGAATCGCTATTTTCACCTACGTCGTCCGCAGAACGGAAGTACTGGGGTTTCCAAATATTTCAAAAGGCATTAACCCGCGTTACTGCGGACAATATGCCAATGCTTTTTACTAGAAATTTTATGCGGACTTGGATAAATCACCTGTCGCAGAGTGATCGACATTTACACAAAATCGCTCGGCAAGTTGTGCGTATTCTTTTGACTCTGCCCGCTCCCCGCTCAAGAGATCGTTGTCAGGCAACAGAAATTCAATCCTTTGTGCAGGAACATCCTGCTCTAGGTTTCACCTTGCTTCTCCAGCTGACTGGGGTCAATGGTAGTCACCAATTCGATAGATTGACCAAAACCAAAACTGTCGAGTCCATCCTGACGTCGATGGACACCGATGGTATCAAGAAGTACATTGATTACTTGCTCCGGCAAGTTAACGAGGACAAGAAGTGTGTGCTAATCATTGCCGATTCTTTCATTTCTGACAATAACGGTAGAACTGATATACAGACGGTCAATACGAAGAGGGCGTGGATTGCCGAACAACTGGCGGCCCTCATCCGTAATGGTGCTATACCAAAAAGTGACGAGTGGATACAGTGCATCTTGGATTGGTTCGTCGTTAATGGCCTCTTCCTGATGAAGAAAAAGTCGGAAAGAAGCTCGTACCGGGCGGTACGCATTTGATCTACCGTATGTTCTCCTCAACTTACAGCTATTCTACAGCTGCAATCTATACCGAGTCCGGCATTTTCTGATGAGCTCAGACAAAACTGCCGTACTCGTCTGCTCAGTTGCCTCGCCGACCTGACAGGGCAAACGACCGTTGTAAGATCAGGTTTGTCTGCAATCTGTGTCTTTCAAGAAGAAAAATCAGCTCAACGACGACGATAGGCGATGATAACCTGTTGAAGGTACCAGGTGTCTCTTCCGATGGCGAGTTCTGGGTATCGAAAGTCCTTACCACAATCGAGCAACTGGGAAAGGACACAATGCACGTAGTTTTACTTGCCGAAGTGGAAGAGGAAGACCAGGCGTTACGTATCAATGCACGACAGTTAGTTGAGAAATTGAAGAAGGTCAATTGCATGCGTCAATATGGCTGGTCCATTCTCATATTTGTTGCAGGTAACGGGAGACCAGCAAAAGGCTGCTAAAGGGGCTGAATTACTCCTGGTGGCGACTCTTCTTCATCAACACTGCGCTGACGAGCAAGAGATTGAAACAGAAGTTTTGACGGTCAGTTGCGATACTGTTAAAAGCAAGTCTAGAATCTCACCCAATCTACAGGCTTGCATTGAAGGCACCTCGCGCATGCTCTCATCACAAGGTAAGAAAGGCAAGAAGTCACGGCAGCCAACTGCTGAACATGTTCCTGAGGCGGTTGACATCTTCGTGGATACCGTCATCGGATTCCTGGAAAAGTCTACAGCATACATGCGTACAGTCGGAAACCAAGCCTTCGCCTTACTTTCCGGATCTGTACAAGACACCACAATCGACCTCATCTTGACTGTGAGTCCATTCATTTCGCCCTTGTATGATGTCTGATCATCTACACATCGTGTTTAGCAACTTGAGAGACGTAATCCTGCGGAGCTGCTAGACGATGAGGATGGAGATGGAGATCAGGGCGACGGAGAGGAGCAGGTCTTGACCGAAAGTCACGAGGAAGACAGCGACGACGAGAGCACCAACAAAGAAGACAGCGGTGACGAGGAAGAAGATCTCGAACTACGGCAAAAGATAGAGGAAGCCCTTCGGGTCAACGGTATCGAGGCCGCTACTGGTGATTCGGACGACGGCTCTGACGAAGAGCCTATGGACGATGACCAGATGATGGCTTTTGATGAGCGACTCGCCGAGGTTTTTAGGTCGAGAGCTAACGAGAAAAGATCAAGCAAAGGTATTCCGCCTCTTGTACTTTATGTGCACCCCCGAGTTCATTTTGTTTCATCAAGACGTTGACGTGCAGCGGGAGGCCACCCATTTCAAAAATAGAGTCCTTGATATTGTCGACATTTTTATCAAAAAACAGCCCTCCAGTCCCCACATCTTCCGCTTTATCTTACCTCTTGTCGAACTCGTCACAGGCACTGGTATGGATGAGCGACAACTATCAGATAAAGCCAAGGGCCTTCTTAGATCTCGTATTGGAAATTTGAAACAAGTACCCTCCATCGTGGACATCGAGCGCGTCAATAAAGTCTTCACCGACCTTCACTCTCGGGCTCGAAAAGTTCGAACGGCGGATATATTGACGACAATCAGCCAGTGCTGCCTATACTTATCGAAGTTGATGCTTCAATCGGAATCAGACACGCTCGTTCTTCCCGTGTATCAAGAATCCCTGACCGATTTCCTCACTCGTAAAAATTCAGCCCTCAATGCTGGCTTCTTCCAAGACTTCATCCGCCGCTTCCCCAGTTCAGCGTGGGGTCTTCGGGATGATTTGATCAAACTGTCGTCGAAGGCGGTCAGTGTGTACCGACAGTGTCAAGCATTCCAACTTCTTCAGGTGCTCGTCAGCCAACTTTCAAACATAGTAAGTGTCATGTCGCCTATAATCCTATAACTTTGGTTCAGGCTTATAGAACCCGTCATCAGGGTGACCGAAAAGAAGAGATTCTGACTTTCATGTTGTCATTGCGATGTTCCTTGTTCAAAGTTATGTCAAACGCATGTGATGACACCATTGTCGCTACAACGCTGCAAATGAAGGAACTTTTCAAACTGGGACTTGTTGCTATTCGTCAAACCAAAAGGTTTATATCCACGCCGGAGGAAGTTCCTACGATATGGCAGCCAGCCACTTGGAATGCACTCCGTGGTAAGCTGGCCACGTCTGATCGCTTCAAGGCCTCTGCTGCCTTGCAAGCAATGTGCCAACAAATGGTTCAAACATCTCACGTATCAGCCCCGCCAACCAAATCCAAGACCACGCGGAATGGAGACACGGAAGCTGCCCCTAAGCGAAAGGCGGAGGAGGCAAGTGTGGACGCTGCAGTATCAACGAAGACCAAACGGAAAAAAATCAAGGACGTTTAGATAGTTTGTATAGGCAGATTGAATATAGACATGGACTGCAACATTGTTTGAAGCTCTCCCAGAGCAATCACTTTCTCTGAGCTTGACCCTGCGAGGCATTGATGAAGTAGAAGTACACATTTTCGGGCTCTGATCAATGTAAGAATAACTCCAAAGGAGGATCAAGACTACTTACTTATTTCGCCTCATGCGTTGCTCCACCGTTGACTTCAGGTTCTGAGATTGTCTGGCCGCGACCTCTAGAATAGATTCCGGGAGACCAGCCAAGCGGGCACACTCAACTCCGAACGAATCTGCGGCTAGACCAACAGTCAGGCGGTAAAGGAAAGTGATATCACGTGTCCCGTCTATCTGTACTTCTTCTCTGTAGCCCATGTGTAAGTTTTGCACATCAGCAGGAAAATTTCTCTCCAATTCCGTTGCCACAAGGGGATAATGAGTGATAAACAGAGTCTTGCATTTGGTAGTCCGCACCAGGTGCTGCAGTGTTGCGTTGGCTATGGCCATCTGTACAAAGTTTGACTGAGCATATAGATTCGGAGGAAATGAGGTGAGCGAACCCCGTCGAAAGTTGATGTTCCTCTCCCAAGTTCATCGAGGATGACCAAGCTCTTGTTCGTGGCCAGCCGTAATATGTCACTGGTCTCTGTCATTTCTACCATGAAAGTGGAGCGTCCCCTGGCTAAATCGTCCGAAGCTGTAAAATATATAGTTATTGTAATACGTGATATAGTGATTCAAACTTACCACCCATCCTCGTCAAAATACTGTCCAACATCCCCAGTTTGACAGATGAAGCAGGTACATAAGAACCGATTTGGGCCATGATGGCGATGAGAGCAATCATCCGGACAGAACTTGATTTCCCACCCATATTTGGACCCGTGATAATCTTGCTGCGCGGCGCCGCACCGCCGATGTTTACACTGTTCGGAACAAAAGGGTCCGTCCGAAGTGCTTCCACCATAGGATGTCTTCCTTCAACGATATCCAGTACATCTTCTTCCATGAACTCTGGCCGCACGTAGCCATCCCGAAGCGCCACTAAAGCGAAGCTAAGAAGACAATCAGCCGTGGCCAATTTATTTACCGCCTCTCGCAAGATAGCGTAATGACTTTGAATTATTTGATTGAGAAAATGTAAGAAGGCCTTGTGAGCTTCGGCAGCGAGCGTCTCCTTGGACTGGGCACGTTCCTGAACTTTCTCTCTCACTGCTGGTGTGTAGTATCGTTCTAAATTCTTTGTTCTAACAGATAGAGTATTGTCAACAACCAGAGTTCATCATCTTCTGATGAAGAGAAAGGTTTACCTGGACGAAAGCAACCACGTTGGTGGCACTGGATGGTTTTCGCTCTTCTTTAGCTCGATAAGGTACTCGTCGCCCAACACAGTTGTGTATTTTAGTGATGGTATCTTCAGGATTTTTCGAACTAAGGAGGAAGATTTAAACGCCATGCAGCGTGATGGCGCATTGACAACTCACTTGATGTTAACTCGTCCAAAAGCTCGACTTCAATCATTTGGATTACCTTCCAATAATTATAGATTAGCTGTGCCAAAAGCGTTTACAGTGGCTGCGTACCAGATCAGTATCTGCAATGGCCGGATAGGTATCTGGGTCATTCCACATTGTGTCTTTTCTGCCTTCAGCTGCTTTCTTTAGCGAGACAGTGTTCAGAAGCTGCTTCACAGGCTCTTTGAGTTTCGGCAATGTGAAAATTATGTCATTGAGAACTTTGGACTTGAAGCCAACGTCCGAAGGGCTAGCAAAGGGGCTATACGCTTTGGCAATCTTGTCAAAAGCGGAAAGAATGACGGCCAGTTCTTGAGGTGTACACTTCAAAATGGGGTCGTTAACACAAATCATGGGCTCAATTATATCATGTATAACGTACGTTTCCGTACTGAATCCGACACAAGCCTTTGGCAAGGTCCGGAAGTTTCTTCAGAAGATCACGCAAGACGACCAAGTTTTCTGATTGGCTCCCGAGGATCTCTTCGACCGCGTCAATGCGGTCCCGTAATACACTTGTACGATAACAAGTTGTTCAAACAGAATGAACAGAAGAAGCAAATGTGACATGCCTCACGTCGACCAATGGTCGACCCACCCAGCTCTTCAATAACCTCGCTCCGAACTTGGTTTTTGTGTGATCGAGGATCCACAGTAAGGAGCCTCTCGCCGTGTGGTCTGTTTCATTTCGGTATATCTCACTGACGGTGAAGAAATGAGCCTGCATTAAATTACGAGGATGAACCACTGACAGGTTCGTCAAGGTATTTCCATTGAGCAGCATATGTACTTTCGTCGTGAACTTGCTGAAGAATTTAGTTTCGAGAAACGCATCCGCAATACTGAATGCTGAAAGGTGTTTGATTGCATGAGCTAAGACGATAACAACTGGTTTGGGGAAATCGGTAACCGCTGCCATTAGCTCCCCTAAAGTTGAATGGGTCGGTAAGTCCCAGACGATTCGGAATACATGAACGGACCGGAAGTGAAGCCGACCGATGCCACGGCCGATTTGGTCTTGTCAGTATAGAAGTCCGTAACGAACGAAAAGGCCTCGGTGTATGACATTAGTCCTTTAAATCGCTCTATACGAATCCTGTCTCATCCAATGACATACTGTTAACTGGTTCGCTCTCTGTTGGGAGTCAAACTAGCGATTTGGACTTACCCGGAAAAGTAGGCCAACATTCTTTCACTTAATTTCGTGAGCCCCCCTTCAGGTAAGAGCAGTTCGGCGGGCCTTGTGTGTACCATCCTCGTCTACGTGTCTCCGTTTAGGTCTTACCTTCATCAGAACCATGATACCATATATAACTTACCTCAAGTTCGATCCGCATGTGCGTATCTGAGACAGAGTTAGAGAATCAAATCAGACGAGAAAGGAAGCTCACCGTCAAATTCATCCCAAACAACGTCGCCTGTGCTTGGACAGATGGTGATCATAGCTATACACACCTGCCCATCAATAGCCGAAGCGACATTCTGTTCTTCAAATAAGCACATAAGAGGAGGGGGGGAGTACCGCTCGAAGTCATCGACAGAGTCCATTTCCTCCACGAAACTGAGTTGTTTTGTAAGGAAGAACATCGGATATACAAAAGGTTCGAAGAGGCTCACGTTGCCGCAGTGTACAGGTGAGTGAGTTTACGTTCAAATGGCGTGTTTCGGTTTTCGCTCACCTTCTTGAGAGCTGCCGTTTCGATTTGCTGGACTATCCCGACTTTGTAGCCTTGAGAAAGTAATCTAGACTTTGATTAGTTGCCTTTAGAATAACCTAACTTTAGAGAAATTACTTCTTCAGATGGAGATCACGTCTATGCGTCGGTATCGAAGCCACCAAGAAATTGCAACCAGGAAAGGAAATCATGCCAAGCTCTTTCGCAGCGATCTGTGGAAGGTAAATATACAGACGAGAACATCCAAGCCTGAGGACTGACTTTGGCGTCATCACCAAAGAATTTATATTTATATCCAACCTCTATCATGAGCAGAGTTCCCGGATTATCCGCTTTAAGCCGTAGCGCCTTGGAGTAAAGGAATAAAAATTAAAACAAGCTTGAATATGATTAAAAAAAGGACAGTGAACCTGGTTCTCTAGGGGAGTGTAAGTCTTCCCACATGTGCCTATTTCTTCTACTTTCTTTTTGCCTTTGCCAGTACCGACGACGCCAGGAGCCTGAGCAGCCGGGGCTTTTCCTTTGGTCTTCGATTTGGCCTTCCCTTTCAGATTTTTTTGCATGAACATATCTTGCAAATCCTTAAAGGCGCGATCTGACTCGTCCCCGGATGTTTGTATTTCATTCGCAGCCATTTCCCCGCCACTACCATCTTCGATTACGTCCTTGGCTTCGTTGGAGTCAGATTTCCTGCGGATGAACAGACTGTTTTCTCCGAGGAGCTTCTTCCTGAATGTATCATGACGCATTTGACGCGCATTTTTATCAGCAGGCGTCATTCCCTGATCTAAATTCTCAGGGGACGAAATGCTGTAACGCCATTTCTCTGCGACAGTAGTCATGACGAGAGATTGAGACGATGTCATACCAGCGTCCTCTTTCGGAGAAAGAGAAACTTGGTCGATGTTTTCCCCACTTGTTTTTTTCTTCTTCCTAGACGGCCTCTCATCGTTTGTCAAGTCGATCGGAGTCATTTTTCTCTTCCCGGGTGGAGAAGATTGCTGAGAGAAAAAGGAGGATAGAGTAGCTTGTGAGCTAGTGTTCTGTTTAGACTTTGCCATGGTAAATAAGTGGTAGGACTTGTTTTTCAAGTTACTCAGAAATATATAAAGTCACGCTAGTCACGTGCTATAATATTTTCTGACTTGGAAAATGCGGGCCATAGTGCCCAAACGCTTTCTCTTCCCCTTCACTCCAGTGCCCTTCAGGAGCATCTATACATCGAAAACGGGAGGCCGCGCACAGCTTGTCCAGGATGGACCGCCAGTCACTGATACGAACCGTAATTATACCCTTCATGTCACTCCATCACCCGTCGCAGCTTACCTTGGGCCCGTAAGGTGCGGAAGCAACAAAGAAAAGGTTCTGGACGACAGTTGGCATCGACAAGCACGGGGACGCGTTTGTTGTGACTTTGGACAAGCGTGCGCTAAAGACACCATCTGGGAATATTCTACTGTTGCCTGAAAGCAAAAGTTTGGTTGCCACTCTTATCGCTACTGAATGGGAGAACCAGGAGGTCCTCTTGAAGCCACATGCACTCCCGATGGTATGTTGTATGGCATGCTCCTGTCACGGTTTCAATAGTTTTCTGTAGACTTCGCTAGTTTCACGAGCGGTCGACACGTTAATAGATGAACAAATGCGCGCTGAACTACGTGCTTCATTACTCGAATACTTTGACACAGACACAATCTGGTTAGGCATGTTATGTTCAACGTCGGGCTCCCCGTTTGACTAAACTTTTGCGTTTGCATACAGTTTCCACCAAGACGATCCGCTGCCTCTCGTAAAACTGCAACAGACTCACTGGGACCCATTGCTGGACTGGGCTCGCACAACGTTTGACGTTAAAATTGACACTTTCGACTCAATCCTCTTCAACCAACAACCGAAACAGACAAAACACAAGTTTAACGTTGTCATGTCTGATTTCGATCACTGGGAAATGGCCGGTATGTCTATGGATTTTGGAGCAGTTGAATTGTAAGCCAAAATTATTTTGACATCAGCAATGGAGCGTGCGACGTATATCACAAAATCGTTTATCATTGCATTGGCGCTTGTTAAGGGACATCTCGACACGGATCAAGCGGCCCTCGCGGCGCAAGTCGAGGTCTCAAGTCAGATAGAGCGGTGGGGAGAAGTAGAAGATTGTAAGTGACCGTCACGTCTCGCATTCTTCCGTGCCTCACGCCCGCTTTCCTTCTTAATAGCCCACGATGTGGAATTCCATGACGTGCGGAGGCAGTTGGGCAGTGCGGCTTGTTTGTTGTCTCGTACGTGAATATTCACTTGCGCCTCAGATGGTCTGTCATCTCCCGCGAGTCTCTGGAGCAGGGTCACGGCGTCTCCATTGAGTGTAAGGAATCTTGCCAAATTTAAGTTTGGTCCAGAACGAACGAAATAATTAGGCACTTGTTCGTGTGCCACGGCGCTGGAAACTTGCGGCGGTCCGGTTACACACAAGTGACAGATAGGGATGCGCAGGGCTAGTCTCCTGTCAACGGCTCACCTTTTGTCTGTGTCATGTCGGAGAATCCTCTCCTCAAATCCTTCGACCCTTTCGCATCCCCCGGTCACATCTCCGCAACCTCGCCATACCACTGACATGTCCAAAACTTCCTACACCCAACCCATTTTCGTTTCATTCCAGCAAGAGCGACATTCACCTGATTTACAGGATATTCTTGCCATCAAAAAAGTCGTCACCATCGTTCGACGAAACGGACAGCCTAAACATACCGGACTCGGATAGTCGTAGGCGTTCCAATGTCCCTCGTGGTTTTTTTTTTTTTGAAAGAACACATGAAAAATATGATCCCAAGCGACAAGTATGGCCAGATTCAAGTTATCACTAGCACCACATTTGGCTCTACCTTACAATTGCGAGTGTATTCCTCGATAACCTCTGGCATTGTTCCTACACCATATAAATAGCAAGTGTTGAAGCGTGACGTGTGACCCAAAAAAAAAGCCCACCCTCAGGCTGCTCTTGCTCTTGCCAGTGCGTGTTCTGGTCCTAGGCAAATTACATGAATTCCGTACCGTCTTCGTCCGCGCAGGTAAACGGTCGAGGTGGTCCAAGTAATGGCGCAGCGCAACACCCCGTGTTTGGAGCACCTGTGCAAACCGAGGACGCCTACGAAAGTGTAGATGAGGGCGTCTCGCCAGTAAATGGTTACTCCCCGTGAGTGATGCCACGTCCTCCCCATCGATGTCACATCGTCAAATTCTGCATAGGGATTGACGGGCATGGACAAAGTCAGCTTACATCCTTTCTTTTGTTCTTGTCGTCTAATTGTAGAGCGCCGTACCAGCTTCACAACGAGGAAATCGTGAATCATCTGTACCATGCAGGCTTTCAAACGGGTGTGAGTGCAAGTCGTTTTCTTCAAAGACCACACTGATGGAGCCCATTCGTTGTGGACAGAATTATGCCGACACCGTCCTTGTAAGTCATTGGGGTTACATCGTTGAACTTTGGTTTAACATCGACTCCGTTGTTTAGCATGTTCATCAAAATTCATACAGACTACATGCCATCATACTCTCTCGCTCTCCCTTTCTTGCTCACTTGATGTCCACTTCGCCTCAGTCAGGAGGCCAGCGTACAATCTGTGTTCATTTAGAACAGGAGCCAGAAGTTACTCAAGAGGTAGGCACCCGTCTCTCATTTCTTTCGATACGTAATTTTGACGGTCATCTGTTTAGGGGTTTGCTATAGGTAGATATGCTCCGTTTTATCTCCAGTTGTCTTTGTTCACATGTGGGTTCAATTTTAAGCGCTGGGGTATCTTTACTCCTCTGTCTCTCTGAGCCTCATTCGCCCCGAAAATGCGCGAGCCGTCCTCGCTGCAGGTTGCCTTCTCGGCGGCATGGACGAGCTCTGTGGATACTCATACGAGGCTTGCAGACGATCCATTACAGTTGACACCATCGGCGGATGGGTTGAATTCATCGATTCCACGTCAGACGGCTCTACCAGCCCAAATGTACCTTCGACATCAGTGTTCGGACTATACGCGCAGAGACTGAGAGACGATGTTTTTCATTTCTTAGTGGTCACGCTACCCAGTCTTCTCGAAATCGATCAGGCTTCGTCGCTAGTGCCCGTGGATTCCTCCTCGGTACATGGTACATCTGGTCGTGACGTGCTGCTCCAAATATACTCGCTCGTACCATTTGAGATGTTCAAAGCTGCGGTCGAATCACCGATCTTTCATATTGGTGCGTGTTTTCAGCATGACCGTCGTCACCGACTCATCCTTATGTTGTGATGTTTAGGTTCTGATCAAGCCCGATTCAAGTTTGCTAAAGAAGCTATCGACGTTAGGAAGCGGGGGGTCGCGCGGGCAATGGGCGCTGAGGAGACTGTGGTTCTAGCGTTCGGCAACGTCGGTGGAAGTGCGGTTCATATCACAAGAAAAATGCGTAAGCGGCCACTTTGGAAGGTGAATTCTTAGGACAGCGTTAGAGTATAGTCTAGTCATGTTGAGGCAACTTTTGGACGATGTTGTTCGTTTCTGTTGGCAGATTGCGTCGCTTGACGGACTGGGAGAGACTTCTTGCGGCTGTATAGGGTTAAGTGCCGGAGTTTGCCTCGATTTTAGCCTTTTAGTCAAGTTTGACAGCTAGCGCATCGATCTTGGTTGGATCGACACAGAGTTCAAGTCGTTGTCTGCCAGTGTCGTAGCTGTTGAACCCGTCTCGCTATGCTCATCGGTAGGAGGTATGGACTACTTGAGCTTCTCTTCCTGCGCCACCATCGATGAGATCTTCCCATGGACCCGAGAGGTACGAATCACGGGAGCCTCGTTCGCTCGTTAAAACTGTGTGTATATGAATCGTCTTCTTTGTTCGGAGTCTGTGCTCTGACTCTTTCACCGACCATCAATCATGGCAGCAAGTACCTATGAGTTGTTTTTCACCGGAAGGGATGACCCAAGGGATGGTTGCGTTATCATTGGCCGGGACGTAAAACCGGTCTTCTTGGAGTTTGAGACTTCAGATATCCCAATTACTAGGACAACGGTGAATGAGATTTTCATTTTCAATGTCTTTTCCTGTTCAACATGTTTGTTCAAGATACACAGGAACGAAGAGGTCGTTGCACTATTCGACTGGACTCCTGGAAACCATTTCGGTCGTTGTCTCATAGGCGCCAGACAGATGCCAATGGCACAACTCGTGCTGCCTGGGTCAACTCCCAAGTGAAATCTGCCCCTTATCATATTTCTTCTTCCATAACTTTTTTCTCGTCCCAGTGCTCGAATGTTCCTATCTTCGGATGGTAGACGGTTCGAATGGAGAAGAAGACTTCACGATGATCCAAATTCGTACGACGTGCGCTTACTCTCATCCCCATTTTACCCAGGCACGATTGCTCACGTTTTTTTTTATCAGCTGTTTACCGCGCCTAACAGACGAATCGCTATTTTCCGCCGCTTCGCCCAGCTGACACCTGTTGGTCCCTCGCACGGTGTGCTGCAGTACGCTTTCAGTCACGACCTTCTTTTACTTGAGGCACTCCTAGCCCTTTGTCTCAACCGGTGGATAGACTGGCGCGGAATGTAAAAAGATCTAGAATGGGAAGGGGTTGTATTTAAGTCTTAACGACAGCCATGAAATGTTACATATTATTCAACTTTTCCACAAATCCTTAGCATTATCGACGACCACAGATGACACAACCACGATATATAAGTAAAACCCTGAGGAAAGATCAGGAAAGAACTGAACATAAGAAAACAAAGCTAGCTGGCTCCAATTGAGCCGAGCATGTGTTCGAGTCGTTCCTCGACCGTCCAGTGCATATCAGTGCCTTCGGAGTGAAAAGAGGAAGGGTTCGAGCGGCCGGGAGGATAATTGTTAGGCAGCTGGAAATTGAAGGAGCCAGACTCCATGCCTTGAGAAAGATTCTCAATCAATTTCCCAATCTGTGCACTGGAACTGTAGAAAACCTGCGCAGCATTAAAAGTGGAGCGGCATCTCACGATCTGATGTTTACCTTTGTCTCAGGACGAGGTTTCCCTGAAGATTTTTTGCGGGCAAGGAAGGAGGTATTGCTTCCCTTCGACCCTGTTCTACCGTGTTCCTTAAAGAACACTTGCACACCCTCACCGGTCTCACGCGTTGAGTATTCGGAAGTGAAACTCGCCCTGTTACCATAGACAGATTCGTCGTCGTCGTCCCGCAGCCCATTCACGATAGACCTGCCCCATTGTCACCATATGCAGCTTGGTAATGATAAATCAAAGGTCACGAACCAAATTGTCTCCCCATTGGCGAGTTCAACAACTTCCAACGCAGGGCCTGATTCAGAATTAGTCAGTGCGCTGATATCGGGACCTTCATTTACAACGGAGTTTGTGCCTTTGCTCTCGCCAGCGTACATTTCATATCTATATTTCGTTTTGATGAGGAGTAGAGATAATGTGCACCATTTACTCACAACGAATCGTAAGTTGAGCTAGACTTTTCAATAGGGCCCGCAGCTGCGGTGGATTGAAGAGCATGAAGGTTTTCAGCTTGTGAGGAAAGTGACGGGGGTAATTGTGGTAACGGAGGGGTAGTATCCGTTGAGAAGCGACGTGCGGTGGGAGACCGTGGGGGCGGGGGCGTGGGTGCACGATCCTGAACAGAACGACTAGAAACGGAAGTTGCACTGGCTGACCGCCGCCGCCGTGTTGACTGTGAATTCTTCCGCAATAAAACATTTAAGTCAATTGTAGATGACCTGGACTCGGAGGGGTAAATGATTGTTCTTCTAACAATCGCGTTTACGGCTGAGCCATCGCCGTTGGCATCACGCGGCTTACGAATATGATCAGCGGGTTTTCGATGTGAAAATTTTCGAACGATGGTATCATCAGCCCGTCTAGAAGACTCTTCCATACTAGGACGTCCAGAAATCGGTGGTGACAGAAGCACATCTTCATCTGGGATCTCCGTCCTGAAGCTCGCTGTGGTTGAGTTGTTCCTGGATAACACGGTCAGCGCTGCCGATCGAGATGATGCTGTCGACTTCGAGCGAGACAGTAATTCGTTCAAATCTTTTAGAGCCGCTTGATCGAGTCCCAGATTGGAAGCAGCATCAAAAATTTGTCTTCGTGCAAGAGCATCATCTGCGTCATTCGGTTCTTCAAGAGTATGTTGAGGAGGTTTATGAGGACGTTGTTGAGTCCTCGGGCTTTCGGGGGAGATAGGGGGGGGTGAACGTGCGATTGCAGATGGTGCAGAAACGGGCGAGTCAATTCTGGGAATAACTTCCGTCTGGTACGAGGGCGGCTCAGGTTGTGGAGAGGTGGACGCCAAAAAAGCACTAGCAGCGGATGGAGGCGGCCCGCGACGATCAGGCTCCAGGGATATATCAGCTGGACGCTGCTTGCGAAAACGAGCCATAAAGCCTCTCAGACCAGGACCGGCTGAAGCAGGGGGACTATGAAAGGGTACTTTGGATCTTCCTAACTCCGTCACACTCGCAGCTCCTGCACCTCCGGGGACATTTGGTTTCGGGGGGTCATAACTAACCGTTTGATAGTCAGGCGACACCTGGGGCGACTGAATATTCAAAGGATACGGCGTCACCTCGCCAGCAGGGACCGACGCTTTCGCCTTCAGTGCTCCCCTAAGTCTCCTGATTCGCTGGCCGATTTTTGATCCATGGCCTGAAACGACCGAAGGTGAGGGAAGGGGTATGGTATCCACACTAGTAGATGCCGACACAAGGCGAGGGGTAGATATCTGGTGTGGGCTGATCTTTCTTCGCGATAACGTGCTGGTACCTTCCGGGGACGTCGGAGAAGGGCCGCTCCTGAGTGCCAATGTGGCCGCTTCAGCTTTTCGCTGGACCTCTTTCTCTAAAGCACCCTGCCCCCCGAGCACCTGAGGCGTCAGTGGACTGCGCGACAGGTGATATGGAGAAACAACCGGGGACACAGTATTTGACTCCTTCGGAGTAGAAGATGCACTGAAATCCGGAAACGATGAAACATCGATCGCGGCCTGGTTCAATGTGGCTGTCGGATTTCCTATTGGCTCCGGCGGCGGCGGCGGTTTGTGATCCCGGTTTTGCACGCCGAATAGCGCCTGAGCAAGGTCTCTGTTCTTGCGCGAGGTTGGAGAGATGTCTTCTTTGGACTGCGAAGAGCTTTCTTCATTGGGCACGGTTATAACTTGGCTGTGACTGCGGGGCGATTGGATACTGTCAACCACAGAGTCAAGCAATGCACTAGCTTTCAAGGACTTGTCAGGATTGTGCGAGGATGCAGTAAGAGATGCAGGAGGCTGTGCTTGAGGAGGTGGGCTAGCAACCTAATATTCAAGGTAAGCAAAATATTTCCATCATCAGACCGGGCATGATGGCGCACTCTTGTGTCGCGACCGTTCAAGGAATAGTTGGATTGCGAGGTTGATGGTCTACGCCTTCTTAAAGACGGCGCACGGTCACGAATATCTGGAGTCGAAGTCTTTGCCATTGCTGCTCCGACAAGTTTCTCCTGAATGGCAACAAAGTCAGACTTTGTCAATCCAGCATACCGTGCGATGATATCCTCGGTATCGAATTCATCATCCGGCGAGCCTCCAGGGGTTACAGAACTGGATTTGTCAGTAGGCGAAATGTCATGCCAAACCGCTTGCGGTGGGTCGATTCCATTAAATACATTAAGACCACGATCTTTGTGGCGTTCGCCTTCCAGGGAATGATAACTGGAGCCTGCAGATTCTAGAGATGATCGAGAGGAAATGGGTAGGGGTGAAAAAACGAGTGGATGGAACGGGCCAAAATTTAAAGGAGAGGTTGGCGCATTAGGTTTTGAAGAACGTGGACTGACATTCGGAGAAGTGTCGTACTTGGCAAAGGTGGGGGATGTGGGGGAACGAGGGGTACTCTGAGTGGGGGTCGGAGAACGCAAGACAAGATTTGACACTGAAACAGGCGAATTCAGCTCGAAGCCTGACATCTTTCCCGGCCGATTCTCAGATGCAGGCAGGTCGCCGGCCGATTTCCAGCCAAAAGGACCACTGCTTACATGACTATGGTCGATCAACGGCGAATCAGGAAGAGCGGGTGAGCGCAAAGACCTGGAAGTTGACTTGCGCCCCAATGCTGCACCATCTTGCAGGTCTGAGGTAACGACATCGCTGACCCAACTACCATTCCTGCTATGCCCATCAACGCTGTCGTTTGTACTATGACTCTTCAGCGTGTTGGCAGGGTTCCATATGACGTTAGAGGGGGTGCCGGGACGAGACGAGACGGCCATAGGTTGATACGCCGGGCCTGCAAGTGGAGACGCAGCCCGTCGTCTACCAAAGATGGTGGAGTTGGCTGAATTTTCGAAATCGACGGAGAAGTTATCTCCATTTCGCTGGTAGTCTTCAGAGATGACAGGGCCATTTTGACTGCTAGACGAGAAGTGTGGCGAAGATAGTGAGGGTGGGTGGGGAAGAGGCGACCCACGAGATGTTGACGCGTTAGAGCCTCGCCTCAGAAGTCCGGAAGTCATACTGGGAGAATGCATGGAGGTGGACTGGTCAGTAAGTGTTGGTAGGAGTGGCGATGTAGCACGCGGAGTCGTGGAGTGCGAACGAGACTGGTCATCGGAATCAAGCGAAATATCACGGGGAGTCATGGGCCGTGGCATGCCGGGAATATACCCAGGCAGTCGGGGAGTAGGCGAAGCTGTCCCAGGTCGACCAAGCGGAATAGGTGAAGTACGGTGAATGTCAGGTTCCACCAGAACTTGCTTGTCAGATGATATAGCCGTTCCTGCCTCAAAGATGCCTGAAGTTCGCCGGATTCCGGAAGAATCATTCTGATACCATACAGAGTCAAGATTTCATCAAGCTGGCAGGCTCAGGAAATACACATACCGACTCAACTGAAGAGCGGTTGTGCTCATTTACAGCTACGCGAGAGACGGGCGTTGACCGGGGCATGACGATTTCATCTTCAGCCTCCTCTTCTATTTCCTTGATAGCCTCTTCCAATGCAAGAGAGGCTCGCTTGAGGCTCGATGGGGGAAGTGTCTTGGAGAGACGATATTCTGCAGCTGACCCGGAAAATTCTGTATACGAAGATGGTGCCATCAATGGTGCAGAGCGTACCAGGGGTGTCTTCTCGTTAGGACTAGATTGAACAGAAGAAGAAGGTGCGCTGTCGGGGGTAACAGGCCTTAGGCTGTCGGAGTAAATAGAACCGTTTCCCCGAAGGCTGAGCGAGGATTCACTGGGTGCGCTCGAAATTGCGCTCCGAGCTCTTTGTGACGACACAT
Source organism: Hygrophorus pudorinus (assembly GCA_003314045.1). Lineage (NCBI taxonomy): Eukaryota > Fungi > Basidiomycota > Agaricomycetes > Agaricales > Hygrophoraceae > Hygrophorus > Hygrophorus pudorinus. The sequence goes on along the minus strand of QLPF01004354.1, from coordinate 49,892 downwards.
TCCGGATATATGTATAGTCACGAAACCGACCAGATCCAAACAAATTGTTACTGTACCTCTTGGTTGAACGGCCACTTGGAGAAGATGTGAGTGACCCTGGAGAGATCGAGGACGCCACAGTATTAGTCGACTGGACTGACTGCCGGTCAAACGAAGGCTGGTAATTCGAGTTCGCTTCCCCTGCTCTGAAACTCAAACTCTCCCCTTCCTCTGCTTTCCCATTGGCAGTTGAAGTGTTGGCGCGTAGGCGAGTCAAAGTTTCGAGCATCATATCCTCTTCCTCTTCCGAGATCTGATTCTCCGCACCTCTAGCCCTTTGTTCAGCGAAACGAGTTCTCAGATCTTCCAAGGAGACGGGATCACCAGATGACGTGCGCAGAAGCGTGAACCGTCGTGATAGGCTGTAGAGACATACATATATTACCACGGAACGACCACATTGAAACTTCTGATGCCTTTACCTTGGTAGGATCAAAGACGTGCGAAAGTTGCTGGCAGGAGGCAACTCAGGAAGAGACTGGTCGTGGGTTTCGGAGTCGGGGAGATGCTCGGACACTAGACTTCGTTTCGCGTCGGACCTTTTGCTAATAAAGGGCGGGAAAAAAAAGACGAATGGTTATATAATGAGAGATTCCCAGGAGGATGAGGCAGAACTGTACCGAAAACGATGCATTCTACTGATTTTCCTCGCTTTGTACACGTTGAGGTCAGGCCAAGGAGAAGGCTTCGAATTAGATCTGGAAATGAAAGCGACAACGTGTTGAACACGAGTTGGTCCAGTTGGATAATAAACCTGGGTCTAGATTTGGGTGTGAAGCCTTAAGCAGACCCAGATACGTAAAATATATCTACATGCAACGACTAAGGGTACCATATGATGACTGCACGCAACCCCGACAACGACCAGCTGGGCGGTAAATTCGGGGGCAAACGGTACATGTTCAATAGCCGTAAATACATAGAATGTCTACTGCATTGCTTCTCCGTTCGGTCGTTCAAGTAGCATACCTGATACGGTTAACGTTTTCAACGTCGGGAAGGCGCTCAAGGACGAGAGATCACTAACTTCTTGGTATGCTCCTTTGCAGTAGCCAAGAACTTGGTTCTGTCGTTCTTCAGAAGCTACAATGGCATTGGCAATGTACATTCACGCGAAACGAATAAAACGCACCGAGGCAATCTCAGGCTCGAATGGGTCATCGGCACTTGGATTGTTCACCTTTTCTTGAATGATGGCTAGAACTATTGCCACCTCGCATTAACAATCAAGTTCGATGAATCAGTGTCGCACCGGTGGACATAGTGACAGATGGTTTCCACTTTCCGAGTTGCAATGGGGTCAGAAGTTTCGGCTATACGAAGGGATGAAAGAGCGCACATCATCCCGAAGTACAGGAACACATATGTGCCCCTCCTCGTTTATCCCAGGGTGATAGATCTTTGTCGTAAATGTCACCTTAATAAACCACACGTAAAATATGCTACATAACACTAAAATATGCGCAGCACAAACGCACGGTGGGGGCTTTGAAAGGAAAGGTTTCTGGTAGCACGACCGTGAAATGAAAGGTGCCGTGTTTATACGGGCTGTCTGCCTGTTACAATAATGGGGTGAATTTGGGGTAGAAAGTCTTGCTCCATGCGTGAGCATTACCGCAGCCCTGATTGCACATTTCCATTCAAACAGGTTGTTTTCGGTGGGTTCTACAGTGATTCCCTGCATGTCGCCTTTCACTGATTCACCTGAACAGTCAGTCAAAGTAAAATCGAACCTCGAGTGGTTTACTTGATATATCGGACAGTTCCTTTGAAAAACAATCAGTATCGCCAGGTATCGGACACCAAACCAAGCCCGCCTTTTGAATTCGCCTGTTCAATATGTCAGTACTCGTACGCGACAAGTAAATATATTTACTCTCACCGAAGAGCAGTCATGGTAATGGCGAGAGGGTTAAGGTTTACTTCCCTTTAATGTCACGGTTTACCACCAGAGCACTGCCAGTGGCAGGCTCTTCTCCTCCTCCAGAAGTCTCTCATGCCGACTCGGATCCATTAATTTATCCTAATTCTTCCACCCAAACGCTATCCAGAAAAAGAAAACAGCCACCTGTCCCTGCAGCCTCCCCCGCACCTGTCGACTCCTTGGAAAACGTCGTTTTACCCGCTCGAAATGATCTATTTGCTAGACCACGGCTCACCATATCTCGAGCCCCCACCCTAGTCCCTATCGCAGAAGGCTCAGAATTTCATACAACAGAACAACTTGCCATGAATCGGATTGGCTTCCGTTACACCCCCGCTGGAGTAGCACCCCTGGGTTCCACACTCCCTTGTCGGACCATCGAGACCGCCCCAACAAACTTCCGAGTCAGCTGGGAAGATCGGAGTCCATTCGTCAAAGTCACGGCAGACGGACTCGGCCTGTTAGGGGACAAGGGGTTTCGAAGTGCACGTTGCAATGCTCCCTTCCGCGAGGGAATGTGGTACATGGAGGTCAAGATCGAGCATGGTGGGGGAGATCGGTCGACTGACAACAATAGACGAGAAGGAAGCCACGTCAGACTGGGATGGGCGAGACGGGAGGCACCACTGAACGGTCCAGTGGGTCTAGACGGGTACAGTTATGGTATCCGAGATAAGACTGGAGAAAAAGTGACATTATCACGACCACGGCCGTACGGACGGCCATTCACCTCAGGAGACGTTATCGGTATGTACATCGCTCTCCCACCAAGACGCCAGGCTTCCCAATATGATCTACACGATCCCGCACACGTCAGGCGCGAACGCATTGCCATTGAATTCAAAGGTCAAGAATATTTTGAATCTTTAGAATATCCTCAATCAAAAGAAATGATATCTCTTATGGACTATTCGAGCAAATCTGCCAACTCGGCTTCCGTACCGTCATCTTCCAAGAAATCAGCGACAGTCAAGAACCTCCCGGAACGCGGTCGACGCAACAAAACTGACAAAATCGTCACGCCCCTTCGCCAGCTGCCTACTCTTCCCGGTTCTCACATTGTGTTCTTCATTAACGGAGAATGTCAAGGCATCGCATTCCAGGATGTATACGACTACTTACAGCTCCGCACCCCAGAATCCTCACGAAAGGGCAAAGAGAAGAAACGAAATCGCGAAGGTGCACGAGAGCACAAAGAAAACCCTTTCGATGACGGATCACTCGGATACTACCCTTTCATATCCTTGTATAACGATGCTCGTGTACGAATAAACCCTGGGCCTCATTTCGACTACCCTCCGCCACCAGATATCGAAGCGCTCCTACCTGGTGCAGTCGACACTAAAACACAGAGGTGGCGTCCCATTTCTGAACGATATTCAGAATATCTGAGAGAGCAGTGGGATCTCGACGCACAGGAAGAAGAGGAAGCAAAGGTCGAAGCTTTCCATAGAGCCGCTTTGGATAAGGCTGAGGCCGAAAAGAAGATTCAGAGGGATAAGAAACGTCAGCAAGCAGAAGCGAGAAAAAAGGCGAAGAAGGCGCCGGCTGGAGAAATTCAAAGGGAACTATCGGCTACAATGCTGGAAGACGACCGATTTGGGCCGGCTGTGCAGCGAGTAGGACCAGATATCACTCAACTGCCGCTGCAAGCTCTGGACGCACTCGGCGATCAAGTCCACTCGCCTGCACCTACAGTTGCATCCAGTGTCGATGTACATGCCATGCAAAGCGGGTACAACTCGGAGCATGCGGATGGCGAAGGGGAAGAGACGCGGGAGGGGTCGACTACTTATGAGGAACCTCCACAAGTACAATTCTTGTGGTCCGATCCCCTAAACCCTGACGAAACGTGACAACTGAATGGCAAAATATTGTTCATTGCACAGGTCGGGTATGAAAGATTATGTTACATTTACAACTCCAAGTATAATCATGATATCAGTGGGTATGAATACGAGTATAAAGCGACAAGTAATAAACATGGTACGAGATTCATCACGTTTCGGGAGTCCAACGGGGAGCAGGAGCCCTGGCGGTGTACCTATACGGACCAAAGATTTGTCAGAAAGGGCTGTTGACTGAGATGGATGAGGGCGTACCCGACGGTTCGGCCGTGCCCTTTTTCTTTTTCGACCCGAATGTCAAAAATGAGATCACCACTCAATTGGTCCCACTGAACGCCGCACCAATTTCGTCGGCCCATGATAAATTTTTGTTTGCGCGGCGAGCCATTTGTCTCGGTCTGGAAAACTGGAAGCTAGAGGACGGGTTTCAAAATTAACACAGGTTGCCTAACATAGCGACAGGGCCCACCATGGTTTCATCCGTATCGGCATGATGGAGGGTGCGATGGCTTTTCGTGGCAAGTGTAGAAACCATACTAACCACGCCATTGGGAGGTCTGGTATGCGACGATGAGTGCGATTTCGGCCGACAAAAAGCAATCTACTCACGGTGTATTGACGATAGCACCTAATGAATGAAGGCTGTCAGAACATTATTGTTGCAATAAAATGAACAACTTGACTTGTTACGACGTTGATCATGTATCGATGGTCGACGGAGGGATGAATCTCTGACCTGTTTTTGCCTTTCGTCAATGTGTGCACCACGCCCACAGCTGCACAATGAACGTCGCCAGATAGAAACGATATTCTTATATTTTTTGTTTTTGCAAAATGCTGCAGATGTTGAATGAACCAATTTCGTTCTTTCTGCAACGAAATTAATCCATCAATCCACGAACGTTCAGCACAACGGCATACCTTGTGAGCAGTCGCAGTCCAGTGATCGTTCTGACAACGAGTGAAGGTGAGAGTGGGTGCTTGTGAACGGGAGAAGTAGGGAACCAACCAGGTCATCGAGCAACTCTGCCTCAGCATTGAATTTATTGACAAAGCCAGACAAGCCCAAGGAACCTTTCCTTCCAAGAGCAACGAAAGGATTGAATTTCGACGAAAGCGCACTCTCCAAAAAAACCATTCGTGGGTAAATGATTGGAATACCTGTAGTACGAGAACTTGAGTACAGCCAAGGCTGCAACATTTGAGGAAATATACCGATTTGAACCACCAAGTGTTCTGCTTGCGATGGCAATCGCTTCAACCGTTCGAAGACCCTCTGGTACTGCGTAGGGCTGCATACCTGATCTTTGCGCCTTTCCGCTCTGACGCATTAGTCAGGATATAAACAGGCAAGATATTTTATATGTTACATGCCGACAGTCCAAGAGAAGTATGTGAACTTGAGGTCCGAGATATGACAGGAAGGAGTGAGAGGGGAAGGGGACATATGGTCCATCAGCGCCGATGATGACAGACTTGTACAAATGTCTCCCGGGTCGGTCGTCGACGCCGTCCATTTCAACTATCAACAGTTCGTTATCGCCGAATGTTCATCGATAAGCAGTGTCACGCACCACATATGAAGCACTGGAATAAAAGAAAAAAGAAGTATCCCCGAGCACCAATACTGGAACAAAGAATTGAGTAAGAGGACCGGAAGATCAAGGATATTCCACCTGACTTACGCTTTAAATACAGGTGAAAGTTGGAGATTGTCAGGATCTATTTGAAGTCAGCCATCGCGTTCGAAAGAAATATGAAGTTCGCTAACAACTCCCGAACCCATCAATCTGTGAATACAACGTGATATGTCATAATAAGAGTAACGAGGTTGCTTAAAACGTACCAAATCTGTTCCGATTGCAAGAAATAGTGTAAGCTACATATTTTGCATTAGAAATCCGTTGAACTCACCGTGATCATCTGCACAATGCATGTTCATAAATCTGACAATTTGAATTACAAAAGTAGTTCAAAAGCGTACCGGCCATGTTCGCCATTGGGCTATTGAAGTCATCAAAATACATAGAGGCAAATGCAGTAGATTAAGCGTACATGGAGCTATTTGCTCTGGCAAAAGCGCCACTTCGAAATGTTTGACAATAGTGATTGAAATAGTAGCGATCAATAGCAAACGATATTTCATCGCTGAGAGGATAAGCAATCTTGTCTTCAGGTTTGGGTTGAGATACCCAGTCTTGCAGTTCAGGTTCTCGGGTCAGTCTGGGTGGCGGCTTCAGCGTTTTCATTATATGAGAAAGTTCAAGACATACCCGTCGCAATAAAGCTGGTCACCTCCCCCGACCAAAACATGAAAGGGCGCTTCGGCATGTTTCGATAGCAAGTCCACCCAGACTGGGTCGTAACCACTCTGAAATCCCGGGCCGCAGAAATCGTCGGGATTGACACCGGCGCTGAAACCATTGCACTACGTTGACATAAACATGTCTCGTTGTTTCGCTGCACAAGAGTGGTAACTCACGGAATAAGTCGCCCATCTCATATTCTGATTTCGGCCCGGAACAAAGAATTCGAGCTGCTGGCCGTGATTGAGGTTGTATTTTATTGACATTTCGTGTGAGCTTAGTGGGATCTGGATATGGAAGCGCCAGAAAGTGAACGTCCTAGAATCAATCTAAGATTCGGATTGACACGTTATAGCATGTTAACATACCCTCCATTTCCACAATACACCCAGATCTCCTGGCCAGCGACATCCGCGTTTCGTGCATTCGGACCTTTGGCGGACTTGCTCGAAAACGGGGAACTACCCGTTACAGGAGACGAAATTGAATGAGGGTCAGCGGGATGAGGTCCCAGGTCGAACGATCTTCCGTTCTGTGCAGGTAAATGACTGATCTCCCCGTCGGGATCCCATTCGTAAGTCAGGATTGGATGAGGCTCATAAATTGATCCGAAATCAGCAGCTGTCAAGGCATTATTTAAAGACAGGTTCCGTACGCCTGTTAATCATTGCATACTGACTAACAATCAAAGCGGCACCACTCCAGACTCCATGCTCGTCTACAGTGTCGTACCGGAGGAGAGGTCCAACCATGAATTGCAAGTGAGGTTTCATGCGAGCTACGCGTTGAGTACGGGATCTCTCGACGGCACTCATCTGCATCAGCTGACTGGAAGACGTTTCGGACAAGCGCGACGACGATTGGCTTTCATTGGTGTCGGGATTGAAATATGTACGGTCCTTGGGAGGTGGAGGCGGAGGGGTAGTTGGCGACTTATGAGGGTGAAGTCCTCCAATGGAACGTTCATCCAAGGGCATTATCTGCTCGACGGGGAACGAACCATCTGGTCCCCGAAAACGGCCACTATCCTGAACAGAACCTCAACGTTAGTCGGTAACTCATCCATAGTTCAGAGACTAAGATCACTTGCCCCATGTTGTGCTCGCCGCTGGGCATGCCAACCAGGATTATCCATACTTCGTTTTGGCGTCGGGACAACGGAGATCAGGCTTATGTAATAGGACTTCATTTTCCGAGCGGTGCTGATATTTGGAGCAAAGATTCTTGTACATGTAAAGTACGCTGGCAGTTGGAAAATATTACCCAATGTGTTCCACTACCTCCGTCACCAATTTCCCGTTCTTGATAATTGTCTTAAGCATCTCCGGAACGGCTTGCTCCTCGAAGATGCCCTCTTCTTCGCCTTCCACCGGTAAACTAACGTTGATGCTGCTGCATTTCGCTGTGGTGATTTCGACCCCGAGACAATCTTTTGACAAATAGATCTGACCGGAATCTGTCGAGTCAAGTTGGATTGTCGGGGCAGAACCTGTGATTTGAAGAGCGAAGGATGGCGAATTCATTACAGAAACAGTCGAGATGACGGAATCAACCAGGATAGATGTTTTCGGGCAATTGACTATCCCCGATGGTCAACCTGGCGGCTCCATTTCGTTACTGATTTAGGACGTACCTAGTGTGACCGCATTCACTTTACCCTTGATTAGAACGGTAGTGTTCTTACACCCATACAAATTGACCATCTGATTAAGCTCGACATGTTCAACGACCAGACCCGACTCATTTTCTTGATGTTCCTAAGACGAATAATTAGCAGAATAATCACTAATAGATGGTCAGTGCAATACACACAATAACCCACTTGTTTCCTTCCAATGCAAATTTGGACGGTTTCTTTCCTGATAAAGCTTGAGGCTTGGTGGGTTTGGCGGGTTTCTTTGGTGCTGTTTGCTGTAAGTTCAGTGGCCGTGAAGAATTTTCTACTTATGTTGCTCACATGGAGTGCCGACTGAACTTGGAACGGCATTTCCAGCCCTTAAAGCGGGGTTCTTGTGTGTCATTTCGCTTTTATCGACTTTCCGTAAACCTTTGGTGACCGCCTCTCCCTGGTTGAGCTCGGCGAAGACAGCTGCCGGGCCTCCAGAAGAGGCTCCGGCACTATCTGAGGGTACGAGTAGCATCGCGGGGGGAGGTGGCGGCGGTGGAGGGGGAGGTGGCGCGTCCGCAAGGGCAGGTGTGGGTGAAATTTTGTATTGGGCCACGGGAACGCCCTATGCATACAACAGAGTAGTAAAAAACAGATCAGTCAAGGGGATGACATGCACTGACCTTAGGGTTCCATACCAAACCAGTTGCGTGATACTCTGCGACGTACTTGCGAATTTCCTCCAAAAAAGCCAGGAAAGATTTGACCCAGTCCACATGTTTCGGATCTCTACATGAACTTTGAGTAATATTTAACGGGTCATGCGCCAACGGATGCTCACTTGCGCTTATGCTCTGTGAGGACTCTATCGCTGTAGAAGTGTACCGCTTCCTTGACATTATCGATGTATGGGCCAGGTTTTGGCTGGCATCATCTGATCAGATCAAAACACGACATGTGTAGATTTCTACCCTGCTTACAACAGTAACCCAGACAGCCCACGAAGCACTTTCTGCGACAGCAGAGAGATGGGTGAACCAATCTCTGTCCTTACGGCCGGCCTCCCTCATACGCAAAATAGCTTCGATATCTGTTTGAATTGGTATCATAAGTGACTCGTATGCTGACTGATCGGGCTTTTGGCAGAAAGCGGCTATATGAAGGAGTGAACGTGTATCTTTGAAAAGTTTTTCCACCAGGACTACCTGAGTAGTATCAGATTGAGAAACTCATCAGCAAAGTGATCAACATGGTACCGTACTTGTTCGATCAAGGAAGGCACGGCAAAGGACCGTGTCAATTCCAAAAACGGCTGTAGCTTTGTGGCGATCTCATCGTAGGCAAGAATGCTTTGAGGCTCAGCGGTGACTGGTGCAGAGGGAGGCGAAGCTGCGGGTGGTACTGCGGCAGGAACGGCAGGATATGAATTGGGGTTGGACTCGACGGATGGATCGTCTGCCTTGCGACGTTTCTTCTCTAACTCATAAGCTGCATCCTCGACGCGCGAAGTTGCGGCCTCGAGTCTGGAAACATAGAGTTAGCAAGGCGGTAATGGACAATCGTGCCGTAGCGAACCGTTTTATAATTGTGGCGAGGGAGTGAAGACCTCCCGACATATTGTACAGGGCTGCTTTTGCTTTTGCTTTTGCTTTTACTTTTGAAACGGAGACGAGACCAAATCCGGTAATTGCCGCAGTTCTACTCTAAACTTCCAATTCCACTCGCACTTCTTGGTCTTTTTTCTTGGCTTTCTTTCTTCTTCTTCGTTGCCTTTCTCGTTGCCTTGCTCTCTGTAGTTCCCCTCTGGAAAGCCCTGGATTGTGAATTTTGTCGAGCTGGCAAGCATGGCCGAGCGTTAGCAGGCAGTGCGAGAGATTCAATCAAGACACGCCTTTTCAACAATGCGTCGACGCGCAAGCATTCTGTTAGTCTGAAGTGAACGAGTTTCTTGGCAAGTTACACGGATACCAGTCGGCTTGTGTAGTAACTGTACATTATTTTCTGTCTTATTGATGGACTGTCCACCTGGCCCGCTACCTTTTCTTACAGGCGTAAGTCGAAGTAAACGGACAGCTGTTTCTTTCAAAAGGCTCACCACGGACAAAGGATTCTTCAAGATCATCCTCAGACAAAGTGGGAATATTGCGTTGTTTATGAGCCTTTTTCAGTGCAGAATAGTACCGATGAATGATAGATGAAGTCGAATCAGATTCAGGACGAGCAACATCTGAAGAACTGACACGTCAGCGTTTATCACGGTTGGAGGAGAGAGAGAGGGCATGAGAACTGACTGTTGAGCTTCCTTCTCCCGTTTCCGGTTTCGTCGATTCGATTCTACAGGTAGCGGATTTTTGATACTCTCGTTCGAGCCAAGTTCCGTGTATTTGGTTAAACGAAGGTCTTGATAGGATATCACTTTAATAACGCTGCCCAGATCAGAACGATACTTACTCCAAGTTTCCTTATCCTCATCATTCAGCGCATCTTTTACCTTGACCGCCTGCACTACGTTTCTACGCAGTACCGCGGCAATCTCTTTTGTCAGGTTTATGTTTTTCTTAAGTAAGGTCGGGTCCATTTCTGCTTGTGAGTTGACTGCATCCTCCCTCATTTTCAATCGGAATGCTATAAGGCAGCCAAATCAGTGACTTCGGAGGAACTTTTTCTTGTGGTCCGACCTTTCAAGACGGTCTCGTCTCCTGTGTGTTCATGAGATGGCAAAAAAAGGTGGACATATGTATGCTTGTTTTACCTGAAAATGTAAATGCAGATGCCCGGAGAACATCACGATAAGCTGAGCGTGCAGAGGCCCGTAAAGCAGGAGAAATTGACATTTGCGGTCACGGTCACTGTGACTGGCACGGTAACAGAAGCACGTGCCCTGGAGAACGATCCTGTTTTTGGACTCGGACGCGTCGTGTCGTCGCGTACAAAAACATGGTAAAAAAAAGGGGAAAAATCCGTGGTGCTAAAAGCCGATGTTTTCTACCTTTTTCGACTATTAATTTTGTTCCAAACCTTGCAATGATATTTGGAATACGCTGGCTGGCGGTGAAACACTCAATAGAGAGCACGTGATGCCTAATCTCTGTTTAACGCGTTCGAAACTTGAAAGTCCGCAACTAATCAACTCTGTCGTCAACTCCCATCTTCTATCCAACTCTCGCCATCGGTCACCCCATTCCCCATCCCCTCCGGCCTCCTTTCCTCCAATATCAGGTCAAATACAGCTGTATATAGCGAGCTCTTCAAACAATGTCAACAAAGAAGCCTTCCACCACCAAACCTGCCAAGAAGGCAACCGCCAAATCAACTCCCGCTCATCCTACATGGGTAGAAATGATTAAAGTATGTCTTAATCCCCTGTATCCAATCTAGTTCGCCACCCCCCTCGTATTGCCTTTGAAGCATTTGCACGGTCATGGTCTACGCACGCACGCTAGACCGAGGGCACGGTCGCCGCGCGTGACTTTCGTTAGCCCTTCACCCTCTTCTGCTGTTTCTCTTCCCATCATTTGCCGCCACCCCCGGTGTAGGTTTGGTATGTTAAACATTTGCGAATTGAATAGGAGTGTATCACCGCACATCCCGACGAGGCCCGCACCGGCGTTTCTCGCCCTCAAATAAAAAAGTGAGCTGATGTGAAACAAATCATACCTACGGTTACAAGAGCTAATGATTCGACAAGGTTTGTTGAGTCCCAGTACAAACTTGATATAGGGAACGCCCAGAATACCCAGCTCAGCAAGGCAATTGCCACGGGCGCTGAGAAGGGGACGTTCGTCTTGCCGAAAGGTGCAGTCTCATTTTCAAATTGTAGAATAATAATGTCCTTCGTTAATACACTGTCCAGGACCGTCTGGTCGCGTCAAACTTCCACCCAAGGCTGCCAGGGATACCTCTGCTGCAAAGGAGGTACGCATAGCCCTTTATGTCACCCATGCTCGATTGACTTTCAATCCCATGTAGAACAAGCCTGCCCCTAAACCCAAGGTCGCTCCGAAACTCAAAGCAGCGAAAACTGCTACTGCCAAAGCCGCTATTGTCAAGAAAGCGGCTCCCAAACCTCGTACCACTGCCACATCTGCCTCTGCTAAATCAACGGGAACCAGCAGAGCGACTGCTGCGGCTAAGAAATCTGCCGCCGCCAAATCTGCCGCCAAACCCAAACCCGCCGCCAAACCAACCACGAGTAAAGCCACACCCACTCCCGCAAGAAAGGTTATGGCTCGCAAGAAAGCGCCACCCCCGAAGAAGACGACCGCGGTTTCTAAGCGAGGCGCAGCCAAGAAGGTCCGTACTACACACTTATGTCTCATTTTCTTTGTAACTCACGGGTCCCTTTGTAGGCTGTCACTGGCACTACTGCTCCTGCGAAAGCAAAGGCCGCTGCTTCAAAAGCCAAGGTACCAGCTAAGAAAGCTGTCCCCAAGTCTACTGCAGCAGGCAGGAAGAAGGTGAGTGTTCAAGTTGATTTGGCACCGCCAGTAGTTGATTGGAGAATTATTTCAGCCGGTCAAGAGATCCTGAGTCGTCCTATTTCATCTATCTTGACCTTGTGACGAGGGCATCTTGTCTCTGCGGTATATATTTTTGACTCCTAGTACAAACGTCTTTTTTCTTTCGTTTTACTGTTTCTTTTTTATCTCTTGTCTCCTGTTTAACTTCTTTATTCCGTTGTGTAATGTAAATTATTCTGGTAGGAATGTAAATCTTGCTGCCATTATCATCGGGTTCTCAGTCATAAATCCTGGTTAGGGTTTATGCTCACGTGTTGCCTCACGACTAGGAGGATGTCGGTTCGCCCACAGACATTTCGATACCCACCTTCAGGAAATTTGCAGAATGACTCTCAGCGTTACTCATCCCGCTCTCTATACCCGTCATTTCTCTCCTTGCAGGATACCGTTCTCTTTCAACTTACCTGGGCTTGGCGAGGGTTGATGGATGCATTTCGCTGGGATGTCGTTGTATCGACAGTGGCAGGGTACTTATGCTTCTTACATTCCGTGGATGAACCGTGAGTCTTGATTGTTCGTTATGTTTCTAGGGACTCGGAGATCCGTGCCAACCTATACAAATCGCTCCTGCTGAACTCGCTTTCTTTGACGTCTATCTACACATTCGACCACCTTCTGCTCCCTCTGATACGGGATCAACAAAAGTGGCTGCACCGGAATGTCGGCTGGTCTTACCAGGTTCTATGGCTACTGCCAGTTGTTGGCATTTCCTTTTATCTGAATGTGAGTTGACGTTACTAATATTATCGCCAGAACATAGTGCAGTGTAATTAGACGTGGGGCTTGTGTCGATGGCTGGCCTTGATTCTCCTTCAGCACCTGGACTTTCCCCCTGAGCTCACCCGTTCCATCGCAGAGCTCATGGTGTTCCATTATAGCCAAGCGCACCTACACCCTCCGCCACGGCAATCGTGCCGCAGGACATCCACAATCCGTCTCTTACACAGGGCTCCTCAAGTCAATTGCTACTTCGGCTTATGGATTCGTAATGATCGTCACCTCGGTCGTCGTATCATTTGCGCTGCAAAGCGTACCGTATGTTGGGCCATTTGTGGGCTTTGCTTTCTTCTGTTGGATCGATTCGTGAGTCTTGCTTACTGCTATCATATATGACACTTCTATAAGGCCAACTTAGGTATTATTGCTTTGAGTGAGTCTCGTACATGTACAGGCGAGCTGCGTTGATGTTCTACTCTGACAGGTTCGTGTGGATAGCGCAAGGCTTGTCGCTACCTCGAAGAGTGCGATACCTTGAAGAGCGGTGGGCATATTATTTGGCTTTCGGTACCCGTCCTCCTTGATACATTACGAGACACAGCTGACGTGTTATTTGGGATAAAGGTCTCCCCTCAGCGGCACTATGTAACTGGGGCAGCGGTCTTACAAATGCCGCGCTGTTCGCTCTCATATTTCCCGTTGTAAGCTGGACACCGTCCAAGATACCTATCCTAGCTCACACTTTACTTGACAAGTTCGCGATATTGGCAATACATGCACGGCCTGTCCCAGCAGACCCTTACTGTCCGGTCGCGTTGTCAGCCACACCGAATGCAAACGGCCAGGAGAACGTACGTCATCCGTCACCCTTCGTGCCCATTCGGCTTCCTATATTCGCTCTGGTAATATGGTTGAACGACTGGATTGTCCGGATTCTTAGCATGGGTGGGGGCGGCCGGAGGGTTAGTAATTCTCGTAGGCGGCCGGGCCGGGGCAGAACGATTAGTGACATGGCCGATAGTGTGGAGGACGGTGAGGTGATGGAGCTTAACGCTGTCAAGCGTTCTTAGAAAGAGTCTGGACCGGGAAACGGACGCAGTCTCAACGCGATACGGCGGAAAGCAGATTGACGACTAGCACATTGTAATATACTCAATACGGCCACTATGGAAGTGTCAACCGAACCCAGCCCATTCGATGGAGAAATACGATACTTGTTGCTTTTCATCATCCCAACCGCAGAGGAGATGAGACTTTTTGGTGGCAGTGCCCAATCTGCCGTGAGCGACAATTTCCATGGGTCGGAGCCCTGACGTGAGCGAATCGAGGACCGACGCGACGAAATGGGAGTGATAGCGGAGAGGGTCACCTTGATAAATACAGCGAATTAGAGCAGGGAAGCCGAAGCAGAGTGACAACAAACCCGGGTAAACGAGATAATCACCGCCAAACTTGATACCTCCTCCCATGAAATACCCTTGCTCCCACAATCCCCTAAAAACGCCGCATTTCGCTCGCTCCTGCAGGGTCCATGGATAATTCCATATACCCGCGGCTTTTGCAGAAGCGATTGTCGGGTAGGTACACGCGGCTGGATTATACCAGTCGAAGGAAAAGGATGCGGCAGGGACGATTATTGTGTAGGATGATTGGGCGCCATCCTGAACACTCGGGGTAGGAGTTTCCGATCTTGGTCTGGACAAGAAAAGGTCGCCAGCTTCTCTCGCTCTCCTTTCTTCGCGCTCCTTTCTTTTTTGGATCGCAGCTTCTGTCATGGCGCGGCCAGCGGTAGCTACCTCCTTTGCACCCTTGGCATCTGCAAGAGCTAACTGGCGTTTCATTGACTGGTGCCTCTCTGTGTTCCAGCGTTGGAGCTCTGCCATGTTTGGTTGGAGGTGAGAGGATTGGTCGTCAACTAGTACGGCGAATCCTGGACGAAAAAATTACGAGAGAACAAGAGATGAGAATGGGTAGGCACCTTTATCAACCAGGAGCACGACTTCTTCCGGCATGAGCACTAATGGGAGGCCTAGAAACACATTCTGCTGTGAGAGATGGGGAAGAGTGCCTGTTAGGATGCCACAAATGTTGTATTTTGAACGTATTGTCGCGATGTCTGCCCTTGAGATCAAACAAATCAATGACGGAAATTCACACAAGTTTTAGAATTTACCATTGACATCCCAGACGTAGGCTCTGTTATTGGAGACACGGAGTGGGATTCGAGTGTCCGAGTCGCTCATGGCAAGAAGCGTTCGGTAATAGCCGGAAGCTTGCCAGTCACTGTCATGTCTGCCAGTGTCCAAGACGTTATCATGCTCTTTGGGGATTCTATCACTCAGTGGGGCTGGAGGCCTCACGGATTTGTGCATCGTCTAGCTCGTAAGGATGTCAGTGGTCTCAGGGTTGCGAGAGTTTCTGAAATTCGAAGAATAGATGCATATGTTCGGAAGCTGGATGTTATCAACAGAGGGCTTTCTGGGTACAATACGGACTGGGCCATTCCAGTGTTTGAACGGGTACTTGCGCTATCTATTATCAGCAAGGCTTGACATGGTGACAACACTGGAATCAGACCTTCGGAACGCAGGCTGAACAGGAGCACGTCCCGAAAGTACGTATCCTCACGATATGGTTCGGTGCAAACGACGCATGCATCAAACCGTCTCCTCAACATGTCCCGCTTGCGCGATTTGTTGACAACCTCAAACACGTCATCAACCTGGTCTCGTGCCCGACGTCCTCCCGTTACTCTCCGTCTACTCATATTATCCTCATCACGCCTCCGCCCATCAACACGCATCAGCGAGCAGCGGAATTAGCATCTAGGGAGCCACCTGTTGCTCTTGATCGGAATTTTGAGGTTACTCGGGAGTATGCTGAAGCGGTGAAGAGGGTAGGGTTGGATGAAGGTGTTGATGTTGTTGATATTTGGACGGAGATCTGGGAAGCAGCGGGACGGGAAGAGAAGGCATTGAGCGGGTATCTGGAGGACGGGCTTCATTTGAATGGGGCTGGGTATGATGTGAGTGACGAGATATATATGATTGGGAGTGTGCTGAACGAAATACAGATATTATACGAAGGGTTGATAAAGAAAATGAGAGAAAAGGATGACTACGAGCAGCTTGAGCCAGTGTTTCCACCGTGAGTGTGTGTTTTATTTTATTTTATTTTATTTTATTCAGGAGCGCTGTGGCAGATGGCAGGAATTGTAAAATTATAAATAGAGTACGGAGAACACGTGATGAAATTGAACATTGACCCAGCCAGTAAAATACCGTAGACCGACGACGACAACGACGGCGACAACAACAACGACGGCGACGGCGACAGCGACGACGACGACAGCGACGACGACGACCAGCGACGGCAACCAGCGACGGCAACGAGTTCCGTGTTTACTACGAAGCAGCGCCCACAAGTGTCCACAACCTTGCCTTTTCTGTTCAGTTTCCGTGAGAATTATTGTTCGCTTGTACGCTGTCCAGTACGACCAACCCATAGTCCTCCTCCTCATCCAGGCGCGGCCTCCTCCGTAGACACGCTCATTATCCGCAAAGGTTTTCTTTCAAACCGATTATTAACAATCTCAACCACTAAACTATTCTCCCATTGTTCTGCGTTTTAGGAAAAAATCACAAGCTGGCAGCCACGATCACTGTCTTTTTGGCCACCTTTTTCGGTCGGTATTTTATCTCCAAAAGTCTTCTGCATCTTTCCACTCATCTTCTTCCCTTCTGCTCTCGCTTTCTGTATACATATTCGCTGTATTTCACAATGTCTCTACTACACCAGTTGACACAGTCACATCTTCCTTCCAAGAAACAGAAGAGACACCCCACGTTCGACCTCTCCGACGATATGGCGTTTTTCTCCCGCCCAACTTCAACACACACTCAATTCATTGTCCCACCCTTCTCCAAGCAATTCCGTCGCCCTCGTGACGACTTGGACGATTTTCTTTCCTCGGACCTCGAGCTTTCATTTGCATCAACCGTCTCTCTTCATTCCCCACCTCGCAACTCCCCACAACCACCCACCAAATTCCCCGAACCAATGGACATCTCTCCTGCACCTGCTCTCAGACACCCCGTATTTACTCGCCCACCCAACGACGATGCCGTCAAGACACGTCCACGTGCTTTCACTAGTGCCGCTCGCATGTTTGGCCGTGACATGAGCAATGCCGCTGCCCCATCCATTCCCCACGTCGCCCCGCCTACCAACACTGGCTCGACTAATGTCAAACGTACACAACGTGCTGCGTTACCTATGGAATGGCTTACGGGAAATAACCCCTCACCATCAATGCAGAACGTGAACATCTTCGCCCCAGTCAGTTATTCCTATCTGGACTGACTCGTGTAACTAACATTTCAGTTTCGGTCAGCCTCCCCTGCAAGCTCCCCTTTCTCCTGCTTCAGAAGATGCCATGGACATCGATTCCGTCAGCCACGAATCTTCAGATCCTTTATGTTTGTCTGGTCCCCTTTCTGCTGCACCTACCATCACGCAGTTCGACACGCTGTTCTATGATACAATGTCTCCACGTCGCTCCTTGGACTCCCCTTCTGGCCCCCAACCGAAAAAGCGCCGGTCCCTTTCGCCTGATCCCGTCAGGATGTTCGAGCAACAGACTTCGTCGTCCCCTGCACAGTCGTCCCCCTCGCAGCGCAAGCTTGAGAGGATGTCGAGCGGTCCACTCCTATCTAATTTCCCGAAGCCCACCCTCCAAGGCTTAGGTAATCCCTCCGCCAACGCTCTCAAGAGACCCCGCAGGCCTGTTCTATCGGCCATGATCCCTCCTTCAGATAGCGAACATTATCTGTCTGCTTTTCCGGTCCTGTCTCCTGACGAGGATCTTCAACGCAATGGTCTTCCTCCCCCGCGCCGTGCCTTCTCTGCATTGCTGCCGCCAAAAGGATTCCAAGGATTTCTAAACGAGCCGACGTCGGACGAGTCTTCGTTTGATGGGCCGGATATGTCCTCGCCTGCACAAGCGTATGCGAAGCGGCAATCGGTCAAAACCATCAGGCGCTGTGACGGGACTGACGATTTCAGACCGTTAACGGGTGCGAGTGCGATGGTCAACAGGGACAATATGGAGAGCCCGTCAGCCAAATTCATGGCCACCGGTATGCCTGGGTTTGGGGATAACGAGGCCCATGGGAAGATTTTGCCTTGTCATCGTGTCAAGGAAGACGGATTGATGAGAATCAATTCTCCGACGGTAAGTATCAGTGTCTGGTTTGTCTGATTTACTAAATCGCTTGTACAGCTTGACAAATTACTCGCTGGCTTCTACGACGCCCAGATCGCTGAATTCCACGTAATCGACTGTCGGTTCGATTATGAGTACCTTGGGGGACACATACACGGCGCAGTCAACGTCAACACTACTGCTGCTGTTGAGGACTTGGTGCTAGGATCCAACATCGTCAAACCCAAGCCGTCAGTTAGTGGCGATTCGGCCAAAAAGACCATCCTTGTGTTCCACTGCGAGTTTAGTGTCAAGAGGGCACCGACATTGTGAGTTACATCTCGTGTTTTTCCTTGGGGGTGAATTGATAATGAGGATTGAAATTCGCAGTGCTAAACATTTACGGGCAAAGGATCGTGCTATGAATAACCATGTCTATCCCAAGATTCACTTTCCTGAGGTGTACATTCTTGAAGGTGGATATTGCCAGTACTTCAAGTCTTCGGCCCCTCGCTGCCAGCCTTCAGCCTACGTCACTATGGACGACCCCACCCACGCTGTCTCGCGCAAGGAGGATTTGGGCGAATTCAGGAAAGCTAGGTTCGGCCGTCACAAGTCATATGCTTACGGCGACGGTGCCACCAAGATGCCGATGTCGCAACAGCAACAGCCGAAAAGGAATACTGCTCCAAGTGGCGCGAACGCTGTCTTTGCCGCAGCCAATGCGGCGCGCACTCGTCGTGGAGGCGGTGGATTGACGATGTTGGCGGAAGATGGGAACAGTACTCCCCATAGTGACGACGAAGACACGGACATTGGAGATAGCCCCTGTCCTCCTCCTACGAAGACCACCGTATTCAAAGGCAAGAAGATTGGACGCGCCCCAATTGCGAGGGCCGAAACCTATGGGCCTGCGCGGATGCTGTATTGATGCCAAATATCGACTACCACCTCATTCATATTACCTAACTTTACGTCAGGACCCTACACATGCACTCCTCTGATACGCCGATACCATGGAATTTTTCAAGTCACGATCAATACTCGCCAGAAACATACAAACATCCACGACCGACGACCCGATCCTCCCATGACCTCAAGACCCTTATGTTCGCAATACATGGTCCACTACCTCTCTTTTAACATCCCGCCCGTCATGCTCCTTGCTCTTCGTGGCTTACTTGTCGACTTTGGTCGCTTTGCTTTTCTTGTTCGGCATTTTTACAATGCAACCAAAAGCCACCGTATCAAGACACATTTCCGTTTCACCATCTCCTCATTCATCATGCCAACAGCAATCACGAAGTGGGCAAAGTGCCGGTTGTGTATCCCATTTCTCCCCCAATATCTGTTTCGATATATATATGTCTACGGACTCTCCATCTACCCCACGTTTTTCAACCTACCAATGCCTGTCATCTCCATCTTTGAATCCACCTCCTTTCCTTGCATGTGGTCTTGTCGTCCATGTTTTATCGGCAGATTCACGCCTTCTTTTTGGACTTGCTTGTTAATAAGTTTGGTTGTTCGGTTTTGTCCTGGTTTTTGCCACTGTTTGTGACTTTGACTGGTTCGGTTATCATTCATTGGACTGCCTAGGGGACTTTGCCCACTGTCTTCGCCCTTTCTTTCCACGGAACGGTTCTTGTTCAACGTTCAATGTTCACACCCGTTACGCTTGTTTATAATTTGATTTATCAATGAAGAGATGATATTTATTATGTGCGAGCGAATATCCTGCAGGCACTGGCACATGACCTCGCGTTCGTGGGAATTTCTCTGACTTTGGTACTTTCCTCGAAACCCTCAAAAGCGTCGTACAAATGTTTCAACGTGATCCTCGAGCGGGCGCATTTCTAGGAGGTGACCGAGTATCTGGTCAAGATATTCGGGATCAGAATGGTGCGTGCTGCTCTGGTGATCGTTGCAATTTCTTATGGTTACCCCAGTCATCGCGGCACAGTCCATTGCGAACATTGTAAAGAGCTCTTTAGGCCCCTTGGGATTGGATAAAATGCTTGTCGATAACATTGGTGTAAGCATATTCTTGTGGAGTTTACGTTTTTCTTATTCTGTCACAGGAAGTGACGATCTCCAACGACGGTGCAACAATCTTGTCCCTCCTCGCTGTCGAACATCCAGCAGGGAGAATTTTTGTCGATCTCGCACAAAAGCAAGACAAGGAAGTTGGGGATGGCACCACCTCAGTAGTGATTATCGCTGCGGAACTGCTGAGGCGTGCAAATGAACTTGTCAAAGCCAAAATACATCCAACGACGATTATTACCGGATACCGGTTGGCATGCAGAGAGGCGGTCAAGTTTATGCAGGATCAACTGAGTGTGAAAGTGGATGCCCTAGGTAAAGAAGCGCTGATCAATGCGGCGAAGACGAGCATGTCGAGTAAGATTATCGGAAAGTGAGTTCTTCGTGCAACCTTCGCAATGCTGTCCATCATATTAAATGGTCTCTAGTGATGACGACCTCTTCGCTCCGATGGCTGTCGATGCAATGTTAGCCGTAAAGACGATCAACATGCGCGGTGATATCAAGTATCCTGTGAAGGCCGTTAATGTGCTCAAAGCACATGGACGCAGTGCGCGGGAATCTTTGTTTGTACAGGGATATGCTCTCAATTGTACTGTGGCCAGCCAGGGTATGTCCCGCATTGGGCTTTCATTTCGTGCCGGTGTCTGATTTGTTTGCATTGATGATAGCGATGAAAAAACGGGTAATAAATGCTAAAATCGCTTGTTTGGATATCAACCTCCAAAAGGCACGCATGCAACTTGGTGTTCAGATATTGGTTGAGGATCCGAACCAACTTGAGGAAATCCGGAAAAGGTACGAGTGTTTTGATTGGTATCATTTATTGTCATGAACATATTCTTCAGGGAGGCAGAGATTACACTGGAGCGCATTCGTAAGATCCTAGCTGCGGGGGCTAACGTAGTCTTCACCACCAAAGGCATCGACGATTTATGTCTTAAAGAATTCGTAGAAGCTGGCGCAATGGCCGTTCGTCGTTGCAAAAAAGAAGACCTGCGTCGGATCGCCAAAGCAACCGGCGGGACACTTGTGTCCAGTCTTGCAAATCTCGAGGGAGATGAGACATTCGAGGCTAGCTATCTGGGCTCTGCGGATGAAGTTATCCAGGAGCGGATCTCAGATGATGAGCTTATATTGGTGAAGGGGACAAAAGTTGTCAATTCGGCATCGATCGTGTTGAGAGGGGCAAACGATTACATGCTTGATGAGATGGAGAGATCTTTGCATGACACACTCTCTGTAATCAAGAGGACACTTGAGAGTGGGTCCGTTGTTCCCGGAGGGGGGGCTGTTGAGTCTGCGCTGAGTATCTATCTGGAAAATTTCGCAACTACACTGGTAAATGATCTGATTATTATTCACCAAACTTGCGATATTAATCAAAGTGGTGGATACAGGGATCTCGTGAACAGCTAGCCATTGCTGAATTTGCCAGTGCACTCTTATCCATCCCCAAGACTCTCGCAGTCAATGCAGCCAAGGATTCGACTGAACTAGTTGCGAAACTGCGTTCATATCACAACGCTGCCCAGAATGCCCCTGCGGGTGATCCTAAAAAGGCGTTGTTAAGATATGGTTTGGATTTGATGAACGGGGAGGTTCGGGACAATGTCACTGCCGGTGTACTCGAGCCTACGATGAGCAAAGTGCGCAGTTTGAAGTCTGCGTACGAGGCGGCGGTATCGTTGTTGCGGATCGATGATGCGATCCACTGTCTGCCAGGTCAGTGCTGAAACTGTACGGCTGGATTGGATAGTTTTATCTTATATTCTTGCTGCAGAACCTCAAGCTCCGGACCCTCACGGTCACTGATGTATCTATGTGTAGTCCTAAATAAAAGTAGCGGGAGTCGAGGAGTGATCACGTGATAATGCGCGGTTCGTTTAGTGGAACCGTGACCACCGCTTGCAAGTGCGGCTATACTGCACGTCAGACTCCAACGTCTACGGTTCACAATTATTGTCGGAAACATTTATTCTCTTATTTTACTCGGCGTAATCATATGCTCTAGCACAACTCATGCAACCAGAAGCCACCCCTTCGTTTTTGCCTTATCTCTGTCAACGTTTCCATACTCTCGTCTGGTCATGTCTTGATTCTGATCTCGCAAAGTCGGCCGTTTTCTATGCCGAGAGATACTATGCTATGGACAAGCAGAATCACGACGCCCGTCATTTGTATGCCACCGCGCTTTTACGCGCAGGTCAAACATATTCCGCCATATTTCTGGTCAACCTTCCAGCAGAAATTCGGTGTACTGGCTGCTTTGAGATCAAGGCAAAATGCTGTACGGCATTGGGGCGACATAGGCAGGCACGAGAGGCATTGGAAGAGACCCTTCAGGACACAACTTATGCAAGGACAGGTTCGGCTGGATTTTGCTTGTCCTTCCCGGGCTCATCTTATACGCATTCAGCGTCATTGAGGTCTAGAGCAGCGCCACCGTTCCCTGAAGAAGCTGCATTGCGGTGTCGGTCGGGTACGATGGCTTTGAAAGGCAATCTGCCAGAAAAAGCATCCCTCAGTTTTCGTCAGGCGTTGGCTCTCAACCCAATGTTATGGGAGGCTTTTGAGGGGCTGTGTGCTTTGGGCATGTTCTTGCTTTCTCGGCTGGCGTGATCAAAATTTGATAGATTTACAGGCTCCATACCTGAGATCGATGAAATCTTTCCCCCGCATGCTATACCTGTGAAACGAGCACCACCAGAGGATCCCCAACCTAAAGTGGTTCCTACCGCAACCGGAGCGGGATTTTTCACGCCTGATACCGGCAACGCTGGCAACTTGTTTCGAGGCTGGAAACCTGATCAAAATCAGCCGCAGCCTTTTCGTATGGGACCACCCGCTGGCCTACGGGACTCGATGTAGGTCTAGCCAGTCTATCTGATCGTCATATGTGATCCTGAGATGATCTTCAGAGCAACGAATGATTCATCATTCTATCCGCCGGACAACTCGTTCCAGCAGTCTCACCCTCGGCCTACTCGATCTCAGACTGCAACATCCGTCCCAACGCAACAACACACCTCACGGCCCCTTTCATCAGCAGACGAGACTGGCCCAGTGCCAAAGAAGCTGCGTGCTACAGCGCGACAGCCTGATGCAGCCAAGTCTTCCAAACCAAACAAGCTGGCTGTGGACGAACCTTTGAGAAAGGCACGCGCACGCCCGGCCTTGACATTTGCTAACTTCTTCTCATCTTCCGGTCGTCGTTCTCAGCCTGCGATGTCCACTCGGACGGCTACTGGCGGTGTGGGGAAGAATAACATTCAACAGATCCAACCTTCGAATCCTTCTATTGCAACTCGAAGAAGCACGCGGTTGTTATCCGGTACAGGAAGTAAGCAAACCCATTCGTCCAAGGTAAGAGCGGCCCGTTCTCTTTGACATAACAGTGTTGATTAGATGTTTTCCTTCCGCCCCTCCTCTGCGTAGCATCCCCAAATGCGAGAAAGACGCCGACAACCTGCCCATGTACGTTCTCGTTCTATCGAATCCGAAATGGAGGAGGAAGCATTCACTGTTGGAGAAGTCGCCTACTCCCCATCGCCACCATCCATTATACATTCACCGCACTCCGAAGTATCTCCTTCTCCCAGCAATTGGACAGCAGCGCACGAACAGGACGCTCAAGAGGCCTACGATTTGGAACTAGCGGAGCAATATCTGTACGACCTGACGCGACGCTTTGCGAGTGCGACTAGGGCCCTCGCGCTGTATGACTGTCGCAAATGTCTAGACGAGCTGGAACAGTTGCCTCATGCTCACCAGCAGTCTCCGTGGGTTCTTGCCATGGTCGGTAGGGCACATTACGAGAGATTGGAATACGCTTCCGTATGTTTTCCATCATTTCTTGACCTTCTGGATATCGTTCTCAAGCGTAATATAGGCGGAACGTGCTTTCAAGGCCGTTCGAGCCCTTGAACCCTACCGGTTATGGGATATGGAAGTTTACTCGACGCTTCTGTGGCACCTTCAGCGCAATGTCCAACTTTCATTCCTCGCGCAAGAATTGCTTAATATCGATCCACAGTCCGCTCAGGCATGGATCGCTGTGGGAAACTTATTTTCGCTACAGAAGGAACGCTCGCAAGCGTTGACATGCTTTCGGAGAGCTGCACAGATGGACCCGACCTGCGCTTACGCTTACACGCTGAGTGGACACGAATCTATTGACGAGGATCTGGATAAGGCGATCAACTTCTTTCAGTCCGCTTTACGTGCTGATCCTCGCCATTACAATGCATGGTACGGATGCACCCCCGTTACAATGCTTATCTCATCACGTGGTTTCAGGTATGGATTGGGCACTTGCTACCTGCGAATGAGCAAGATCCGCTTAGCAGAATATCATTACCGGAAGGCCGTTGAGATTCATCCCAATAATGCAGTTTTACTTGGATGCGTGGGCATGGTAAGTTTTAATTTCATACCCTGCACCCTTGAGCTCACGTTAACGTCGTGTTTATAAGGCTATTGAAAGACGTGGAGATCGTGATGTTGCACTGAGCCTGTTCGACGAGGCCGTCCGCCTAGCACCTGAAAATGCTCTTGTTCGTTATCGCCGAGCCAAAATCCTTATCTCTACGAAGAAGTACAGTGTGAGTTATTTCTGCCACACGACTACATTTGTACTTATTTGGGTTATCTTCCCAAGCTTGCCATTCAAGATCTCGAGGAACTGCGGGGAACGTCACCAGAAGAGTCAAATGTGGTGTTCCAGCTCGCGAAAGTGTATCGGTTAGTGGGGGATGAAGTCAAGTCTGCGCAACTACTTGCGGTTGCGCGAGACATATCTCCGAAGAGTGTGAATAAAATCAAGAAGCTGCTGGATACGGTCAAAGACGAGGAGGAGATGGACGAAGGATGACGGCAGGTTGCGTAGTTGTGACTGGGACTTGCGCCTTATCGTTTGAATTTTACGTTATTTTCTTTTTGAAATTGAGCCGGCGGTCCGGCTTGTGGCGACCGACCGACCGACCGACCGGGTTCGGATTGGAGTCACGAAACCAGTGACGGCGCTAATAACGGACGCGTCTTTTTTATATAAAGCCTTCCGTATCGCAACTCTCCATTCGGTTTCCTCCCCCCTACCATCATGTCCCTCTGAGACTGCACTCCCTGTCTGTCTCAACGAAAACCTCTCATTTCTTGCTCCGCCGAGTCACCGTGCTGACTGTCTGGCGGCATCTAGAAACAAGTATGGTTAATAAACTCGCCCGTAAATCCAACAACGGCACCATTCTCTTTGAACCATTCATCGTATATCGCATACACCGCTAACTAACCTCTTTTGTCCTTTTCTCGTATGTCCTTTTCTTTCTTACCCACATTCGCAAGCAGTAACCCTATAATATCATCTAGCCAACCCCCCCCCCCCCCATGGCCTCTTCATCTATGTCACAATCTTCAAATCTATTTACCCTGGCCCGCTCCAAACTGCATCTGTCTGTTGGTAGCAAGGACAGTTGCAGCTTGCACCGTTGGGTTCTCCTCAAAAATTCGATTATACGTTCACACCCTCTGACAACCAGCACGACCTCGATCGACAATCCAGATGTACATAATCATGCATATTCGCCCGATGAAGCAGAAGAGGAGGACGAAGTGGATGAAGCAGACTCGTTTATGTTTCCCGATGGCGGTAAATTAGTTGATGCACGGGCAGAAGAAAACGATAATGCCTCTGAAGCTGAGTGGCTTGACTCTTTGCTAGAAACCCTCGGTGACGACGAAGAGGATGAGTTCACTGTGGATTCGGACATTCACGTTTCGACCTCACTCGCGGATGACGATGAAGACCTACTTTTGAGCCCCCTAATATCGCCCATGTCCTCGTCGGACGACCTTGTCGGCCAAGCAAACTATTATCCGCCACCTATTGCAGTTCCATATCCTGTTCCTTATCCCCCATTTCACCCTCCACTCACACGTTCATACGAGCTCGGTTCCCATTATTCCACCCTTGATTCCAGTCCACCATCCTATGAAAACGCTCTTCCTTACTACGACCTTGATGACGTAGAAGACCTTTCTGTGCCAGAAGCCATAGAGGACACCTCGGACGACGAGTCGGATGTGCCAAACACACCTTCAGTTACCCACTCAGGGTCCACGTCATCCCTAGTTGATCCAGCTTCCATCCCTCTTCCAGCTGAGCGCAGTAGACGAAGGCGACCACCTCTTCATATCTATGTCGATACGGACGATTCTTACTTCTACCCATTCGAGCTTGACCCTCTTCCCTTTCCTGACAGCCATCTCAACCCAACAACCCCCTTTTATCAAGAGTGCTAGTCACTACGTAGCATAGTGTACATCCTGATATTTTTTACACGTACTGACATGCTCTGGTTTGGGGAACATTGCTGTCTATTATTCGTCTTGACCACCGCTGTGAAAATCATCGTCATAAAATACTGATCACACGACCTGATCCTGAGGGCCGAACGAATTGAATCGATATATTGTTGAACGCCGTCAGGTAACGGTTCGATATCGGGAGGGGTCGTGAGTCTAAGAATGGTGCTGTGGTGCTCATCAGCCATGAGGGGCTATGGTTTGATAGGAGGTGCCTTTTACCGAGCTGTAACAAGCAGGGAAACCCTGTCTCCATTTTGTGTAAAGTGTTGCTGCATATCAAATTGTCAGACCAAATCGATACGGGAGATTAAGCCATTTGAGCACCTTTCGACGTACTCGCTGAATCCGTTGGCTACCAAAAGAAGATTGGACAATCTCTTCGCTGTCCAATTCTGTTGTAGCACGTTTTCGTACAGTTGCATATCGCAATGAGGCATAAAAAGTATCGTTTGGGCCTCAACCAAGTACTTTCCGTGCTGAAATATAGGCGGTCATGAAAACTTGTGATCAGGCAGCAGGCAGGACACTTGCTCTATCTTCACTCAGTCTTCGAAGCTCAAGCTCTTCAAGAAGCATCGTATCGGCCTCGTTGAAAACGGGGTCATAAACAGAAACCTGGCCACGACCCTGAATCGCATGAATTCGAGTTTTCGTTCTAGAATTAGGCACGTACTATGTTCAAATGCTCACACATCTTGAGAAGAAAACCAAGCTGGGCAAGAGCATTCCGAGAGGCGGTGGGGCTTCCCAGACCAAGACATAGCACGTCTGGGGAAGCAAAAGATACAACATTCAACGATTCTCGTAGGAGTTCTATGGAATAACGTGTCTTCATTTTCAGAAATCAAGCAGAACACGTTTAGCACAGACGTTGACAATGTGTTATCCAAGAGTCTGAGGTAAGTTCGTCCATGACTCCCTGTAACATAACCGAAGGCGATAGCTCAGTCCGAGCCTTGTTTTTACGCCGTTTCCGAGGCCCGGCATGAATAAAAGAGTCCACGTATTGAAAAGACGAGGTGCTCATCGGATTCAAATACAAGTAAATAATTCCGTTTGAGCCGTCCATCACTGCCAGTGGCATGTGCTCTATGGCAGCCTTTGACACAAACCTGATAGAAGCTTCGCATGAACTGGTTCGAGAGAGATGGTATCTCGGACTCGGACCCGGATCCTATGTCAGTACACGGTCTTATTGCAATACACGTCAGGACCCGCTCTTACAAGGTTTGGACAGCCCAGAGCTCGTCTCCCAGAAAAGTCATAGTCTCGACTCCGACATCCTTATTCACTTTTCGCATTTCTTCTGTCCCCATTTTAGTGATTCCCACCCCAACAGCATGTTCCTTTCCTTCGGCGTGTATTGCAACAAGGGCTCCTACAGGCAGAGCAGCGTCAGCTGGCGGCAGATATCCCCCTGCAGACGTGAGGCCTGGGCACATCATGTGAGCGCCTGCAAGGAGGAAGCGAATGGCCCCGCGGTCGACTTTGACCATGGGCAGGATGTACGGATCTACCAATAGGGGCCATTCAGGACGAAGAATGCAATAACACGATGCATACGTACATTTGTGAACCACCCGGAGCGTTGGATAGAAGGGTCCATCGAAATGCTGGAAGAAGAGTGGATTGCCATGGACAGTGAATATTGCGATGTGTTCTCTACTAAGGCATCCACCACGGAATGAATATCGAATAAACCACCCCCTTTTCCAAAATAATACGGACCATTTGACATTCACAAGTGAATCTTTCTTTGGCCATATAGCCTCGAGAGTCTCAGGCTCTATTTTCCACTGCGAGAGAACGGCTGCTCGGATCGATCGCTGAATCGATGATTTAAGAGGTGTCTGGCCTGCGATATCAGTTGAAGGCTGGAACCTGAGACCGACGCAATGAGCTATCGCACACGCGCTCGAGTAAAACTCACTACTTTTTAAACATATTGGGGGTTGGAAAACAGGAACTTAGAGATTAGAGCTCAACGTTCGCTCAACTCCGGTTCCGAAATACAACAACGGGTTTGAATTCTACATTACTTCCAACCTGATGCTACTAGTACATAAGATATTGAAAGGG
Organism: Hygrophorus pudorinus; assembly: GCA_003314045.1. Classification (NCBI taxonomy): domain Eukaryota; kingdom Fungi; phylum Basidiomycota; class Agaricomycetes; order Agaricales; family Hygrophoraceae; genus Hygrophorus; species Hygrophorus pudorinus. Next base: position 21,239 of record QLPF01004354.1, on the reverse strand, counting down.
AGAAAGGCAAGGCAACGATAGCGGATGGATTGGTATGGGAATGATCATGAATATATGTGGGTAAGGGGGTAGGGGTGAATGGTCAGCTTGCCAAATGATTGCGACAGAAGAAAGAGTAGTTGAGAAACTATGAAAATTACGGTCACCATCAGGCTAAATGTCCTCGTCTTTGTCCTCCAATTGCGATGGCTTAAGCATGCCAGGAATACGCATTGCAGCGTCGCGCTCTGCGGTAGCCTTTTGCTGCTGTTCCGCTTCCTTTTCTTCAAGGAAAAGCTCCGCATTGTCACCAGAAAATTCTTTGAGCTGGATGAGGAAGTCTCGAAGTGCAAGCTTGAATCGGTTGATGTCATTGTGGTACTCTCCGAGACCGGTGACGAACGCTTGCACTTGTGAGCTGTGCAACAGAAGATATCATTAACGAGATTCTTCAGAGGTGGAATAAGATCCTACTTCTGCACATGAGGGAAAGCAGTTTTGAGTAAGTTCGCGCAGTATTCACGCAAGAAAATTGAGTTGGATATATTGGGATCGGCCATTTGTGCGGGGTCGAAGAGCGGCGCCTGGATTTGATTCATCTCCACTAACTGGAACATGCGTGCAAGTAGCAAACTCTGCAGTTTAAACCCACTCTTGTGATCTGTATCGGTCAAGACAAAGAAAATGTCTTGTACAATGCTCAAGAAGTACTGTTGGAAAAATGCGTTGGCGACAGCGGGATCTGCGCCAACAAAGTTGTTGACGACCTCCAGACACACTAGTACAGCGGTGAATTACCAAATCGGTGAAAGTGGTAAAGGACATACAGTTCAATCCCGTATCAGCAATGTCCCTCATTGTGTGCTTGATAGCCCAGATAATGCTATCCATGAACAACTTGAATTGTGGCGGTGGCACACCCAGCAAAGCTGGAAGAAAAACCTCAATACTCCTGGTGATAACGGGAAAACAAGACGGCTTACCAGGGAAGCAGTTCAAATTGATGGCCCGCAGAAGCTTGAAGAATCCAACTCTGTGTTCCGGATACTCTGCAAAGTCTTGGTTGATCATATTCAACGTTGGCTCAAAGACGGCGTCGAGAATGGCCGGCACTTGGGGGGTGAGGAGAGGCTACATTGCAACGCGTTAGTTGACATCAGATGTAGAAAAGAAAGAACTAACCCCAAGCCGTCCTGTGATGGTCGCCATGACATTTAATACCTCAGCATCCCTGGCAGTCGGCACATTTCGATTATAATCCCCAAGGATAGCATCGAGCAGCGGTGGCATAAAATTCGTGTTGACAGCTTCGAGATCTTCCGCCTTCTTGATGTATGTTTCCATGAGCTTCAGTATTTCCTTCTTCACGGTTCGCAATTGCCGGATTTTGGGTGTCTTGGTTGCGATCGTGCCTTTCGAAACATGTGTGAATTGGCATCCGGGCAATATAGTGAGGGTACAAACCTTCATGTGAAATAGTCTCGCTAATGATCCCGCTGACGGCCTTGTACAAGCCAAGCATATCTAAAAATATCCGGCCGATTTGAGGTAGGTAAAAGCTCCCAATAGACGTGCAAGCTGAGACGTTGGTTTTCAGGACGTTCGACAGTATTTTTATATTGTCATTGCTCCCCAGTACGTCCATACTCTGTGCAGCTTGTGCCATCAGTGAGTCCCACTATAGCAACTGATCAGTAAAGACGTTGCGCAGGATGACAGATGGGGCCTCACGGCGTTATTTGGCAATTCCATCAATTTTGCGATGAGTTTCTCCTGCTGTGGCTTGTTGGGTTGAGCAGAGATCATGTACCCAACTGCTTCGTAGAATGTATGGACCTGACAGACGTAGATATATCAACTTAATTTTTTCAGGTGAGCTGAAGTAGGCTTACTTGCTGAGGAGACAGATCAACAGTGATTCTATGGAGCAGCCGCAAAATCTCGTCGACAAATGGTTCTTGCTCTCCAGATTGCTGCATAACGAAATGACGCCGACACTTCTGTGCTATCTTGATAAATGTGTCGCAAGCCATATCTTGGACACCTAAACAGACGGAAAAAAACATGAGTATCCACAACTTGATCGAGTGGATGAGCGAATCACCCTCATGCGTCTCGTGCATAAACTCAAACAGTTTGTTGACGACAGTCTTGAGGAATTTCCAATGTGCCTTGAGGAACCGAGGGTATTGTCCGACAATATACATGATATCAGATGCCACGACAGCTTTGTTGTCTTTACCACGCTTAATCTCACACAACCCTAACAGATCCTTGATTACCGTAACCAAGAATCTTTTCTCCGTCTCTTCGTCTGATAATTCCAATGAGAATCAAGACTTGAACGCGGACGAGAAACGCTACTCACTCATGGCACCCGAAATCGAGCCAATGGCCCAGCACAGAGTGTTCAAGTTCTGCCATGACCACTCTGAGCCGTCGACCTGCTTTGCGAGCTTCTCCGTCAGGATCGTTTCAGTGTCCGTGACGTCTAGATGAGTGAGGTACACCAGTAGCTCGCGCATGGACTTATACAGCACGATCGTGTCGCTCTCCTTCATGAACTCACGGACGATCTCGCCCTCTTCATTCTCCACAATGAGGACCTAGATAGTCCACCGTTATTAATAAACACACAGGAAGATCGGAGGATCGAGCATTCGTACCTCCTCAGGCTTGACCATCCTCTCGATAACTACCAACCGCAAATTCGACAACACATCACTATAAATATTCTTCCTTAGCGCCATTCCATTCAGCATATTCTGCGCGCCATTGCTCCCACCCAAACTCAAGCCCATCAACAGTCCCGACTCTCCAATGGGCAAACTCTGAATTTCCTCATAGAGCTCTGCAACCAGCTTCAGCCAATATTCCAAACAGATCTTGAAGATCTCCCGTTCGTCCACCTGCGACACTTTCACCATGTATAGATGAGCGTTCAGCAGCACATCACGGTTCGGTTCGGTCTCAACGGCACGCAAATGGTTGGAGAGGAAGTTGGCAAGAAACATGGCCAAGTTGAGCACGAGTTCTTGGCCCGCATCTCCGGCATTTGCATAGGCCTGTGCGATGTTCGTACTGGGTGGGATCATACGGTTAACGGACGTCATTACCATCGCGAAGAGGATAACGAATTTGGGATCATATTCTGGCCCGACGTTAAGCGCAGCGATTTCGGCGAGGCATTTCAGGGTGATATTGCGGAATTCGGGAGCTTCAAGGAACTATGTTCCGCTAATTGTCAACATTGCAAGGATTGTTCGAGCTCATGAGACTCACCCGATTCAAGAGCAGGTCAATGATTGTTGTCTCAAATATATATCCTAAAGGAATCCAATTTAAGAACCTCAACAGAGTCTCTAGTGTTGCCTTGATGAGAGATGTCTTTTGGGCTTCCTCGAGGACTTCCGAGCACAACTTGAAGATCTCAGAAAACTCTCCGCACATCTGGTTTTTCAAGTTCTTGATCTTGGTCTGTGTCATCTGCTCCGCTGAAAAGTCAAAGATCTCTTCGGAGAGAAGCTTGAGGATGACCATATTATTCTCGCAGAGAGAAAGATTCGTCTTCGATGATTCGACTAGCTCTGTGATGAACGTTGGCCAATTATGCGGCCATTCTTGTTTAAGAATCTAATGTGGCATGTTAATTCGGTCGCGCAAGGATAACTGGGTGAATAGGCGGGACGAACTTGGACCAAGGCAAGGTTGAGTTTGTTGATGTACGTCTTCTCCTTCCGTAGTGTGGTTTCGTCCGAAGCGACCTTGACAGTGACGCCAACGACGAAGTTCCGAATGCCTGCACTTCTGTTGAATCGGGAGCAGATAATATGATGGGATAACACGCACCCTGCCGCTGTCCATCCGGCAGCGATTTCCATCGTGTAGTAATCAGTTTTTCAAGGATCTGAAGGCCAATGTACTAGACAGATTGCTGAATAAGCGCAACGATCGAAATACACTGATAGGCGATCGCACCTTGGCCTGGGGGAAAGACGATCGTTCCAAGATGTCTGGCACTCTTGTCCAGGCATCTGGATGTTCTTGGAACTGAGTCAGTATTTGCTGTGCCATTTGTTGCTAGCAGGATTAATGAATACAATATGAATGACGATCTGCAACAGACACACCTCTCCTCCGCCTGCTGTGTAGAAAGTCATGACAACTTTATCAAGAAGAGAGACATCAAACTCCCTCGAGAAATCGAGTAAACCCTGCTACGAAAGTTCAGGAAATAATTTGGTCGATTGTGAGTTTCACTGACCTCCATTGTGAGGAATAATGTTCAGTGTCTTTAAGAGCGTTGTGGTCAAGTTCCGATTCAGTGGGCACAGGGCGTCGCAGTCTCATGTCTGACGCACGTGACTAACTGCCACTACACAAAAAAAAAGGCTGCCGCCATCCCTCAATGAACTATTCCGCAACGTAAAGTCCACACGATTTGTGCTCTGTACTTTTCGAACATCCAGAGATGTCAACGAGTCTTTCCGCGAACAAGCCAACCGCGCAATGGGGACCGTTCAGAGGTAAATGGTGTCCGAGGCCGGCCAGCCGTATCCATGTCTAGTCAGGTATTAGACTGGTTGGACTGGTTCTGGATTCTGTCCAAACCGCGGGTCACCGTGCCAGTCCAGATGGAAATGTTGTGTATAGAGGCGCGGGAACGGACTGATAGAATCAGCCCCACAGCAAACGCCGGCGCCATGACTTCAACTCCCAACATCCCAAGGACGCAACGCGCATGGATTGCTGAGCACAGAGGACCACCCTTACACTCCCTCACCTTTCGGTTGGACCACCCAGTTCCGACTCCTGGTAAGGGAGAGGTTCTCGTAAAGGTCCAAGCCGCTGCGCTGAACCCCGTGTAAATCCATCCATTTATTTTTCTCTTCATGGCACTCAAAATGGACTTCATACAGTGGATATAAAGCGATGCTGCTCCTCCCTAATTTTCTCGCCAACAGACCGCTTGTTGCAGAGCACGACTTTGCTGGTATAATTGTGGATGCTAACGAATCAGAATTTACAAACGGGGAGCCAGTATTTGGATATGTCTCTCGCCGTGCGTATTTTCTCATCGAATTCACAGCACTGATAGTTTATATTTCCTCAGAATTAAGCAGATCAACTCGCGAGGGTGCTCTAGCTCAGTACCTCCGCGTCCCTGCCTCTCACGTTGTTGCCAGACCATCCAATGTAACGGCGACAGAAGCGGCAGGCTTCGCTTTGGCCGGTCAGACGGCATGGCAAAGTTTATTCAATCTCGCGAAGTTAGAAACTGGACAGGTAAAATTTTCAAACCCTTATGTCAGTCTAAAAGCCGATCTTAAAAGCACAGACTGTATTTATAAATGGTGGAAGTTCGGCCGTGGGTGCGTTCGCAATTCAGATGGCAAAGGCCAAAGGGATCAAGGTCGTTGCGAGTGCATCTGCCAAGAACGAGGAGTTAGTGCGGCGTTTAGGGGTTGATGAGGTACGCCCACAGTGCACATCCGTCGAAAAGGATCAATTAATCTGGCATATCCTCCAGTTTATTGACTACACTAAAGAGCCACTCCACCAATACCTCATATCGCATCCTCCGGTGCCCAAATTTCACGCCATCATCGATGCAGTTGCTCTGGTAGACCCATCTCTTTATACACACAGTCCTGCCTACCTTGCTCCCTCCGGGATTTTCATTTCCACCGGCCCATTCCCCCGCTCCGTTAAGTGGTCCGAAATATATAAACTGTTCCAGACGGCGTTCCAGGCGAAGGTAAAGCCGAGATGGTTCGGAGGGACTGATAGAAAGTACAGGCAAGTTTGCATGTTATTGGGTGTGAACGTTTGACTGATGATCGTCGCAGCATTATAATGCTAGCCAACAATAAAAAGGACTTGGAGAATATTCGGAACTTCATTGCAGAAGGTATGTTTATTCTCATGTTCCGCCGATCCGGTCATTCCGATGCTTCTGTAGGGAAAATTAAACCTGTGGTGGATTCTGTATTCTCGTTTGAGGACACGTTGAAGGCTTACGATAGAATCATGAGCTATAGAGCCAGGGGGAAGGTCGTGGTGAAGATAGATCCTGAAGCAGATTAGCGGTACTATCATTCCGCCAGTGCAACTTTTTTAGCAATTTATTTTTTGCTCTCCTATGGATTTGCAGTCTTATGGGTTGAACGTTGAACGTTGAACGCTTAGCTACATACTGTGTTGCTTTTTATTGTGGGATGCTGGTGCGGTCCCGGTAAAAAATGTGTCAGACTTACGGTCACGCCTTTACCGCATGATCCCAACGCGTCCACGCATCCCTCCTCTGAGAATCTAGCCTATACAATGTCAAAAGGGTCAAAAGATCTGCAACAAGCTATGTAATGGGCTGTACCCTAATTTTTGGTTTTGGATCATTAGCTAAAATCTCTCCACCGTCAGCAAAGTCATCAGGGACATGGCGCCCATTATCGACCCGGAGGAGGATTATCTTACTATCCTAGCAGCAGAGGAACAAATTGCCGCTACTGAGATGAAAAGGAAGAGGGAACTTGAGGATGCGCATGCAAATCTCAAAAGCGTGTCTTTCCATTTTCACCTCCCTCTACGATTCTATTGACACCATCAATCAAAGGCCTATCGAGGATACTCGAAGCAGCCAAGACGTCTTCTACCCGACCTCCATCAGTTCTATCAGCAGAGGCCCACGCCGCCGCACTCTACGAACTGGATGCCACCCGGCTCTCCCTTGGCAAAGCTATCAGCGACGCCGAGGCTCTCCTAGGAAGCAAGGAGGCGGAACTGGCGGCGCTCAAAGAAGAGACCCACGCACTAGAGGAGAGCGATTCAGCTGCCGAGCACGAGAAGGAGCTGGATGGGACCGCGTGTGTCGTTTTTGTAACCCGGTCATGGAAAGGTAGCGCTAATTGTTCATACTGGATAGGCTACGACTACAGCTTTACAAGGGAATGGGATTTGAGCCCATACTTGACAGAGATGGCGAATCAACCAAGATGCTCGTCCGTATGTCACTTCATCTTAATCCCCCAAGCTGTGTCTTGACCCAACAAATGGGTTTATAGGCGCAGAATCTGGCGATGTGCATGTCGTCGAATTCACAACTGAAAAGTCAGACTTTGAGTATGCTGAATTGTTGTGGAAACTGGCGTCGACGCGTCGTCGTGATGCGTCATGATGCATGAGTCGCGTTGTCTGGTGTCATTCATTTATATTCATTTATTCTCAGGACTATGGTACTGAGATAGTTAATATGTATCCGGAACCGATGCTGGAGTGAAAACAATAAAATTGCTCAACCAAAATAGAGTTAGACGAGAGGTAAGTTTAAGAATTTACGACCTGTAGTATAATCAGGACACTGCCTCGAGCTTCATGACCCAGGCAAATCAACTCACAACTTCAGACTTGACAACCCATATCTTCTTCTCTCTGCACCGCTCTCCTACCTCCTTCACTTTTGCCTCAATCGCGTTCTTCTTCACGTTCTGTCCGGGTAATTCCTGATATATACTTTCGACCAGGAACGCGATGCTACCGGTTGCGAGGGAAGAAATCTTCGTCAACAGTAAAGGAAGGTGGGCGTCGGGAAAGCTCGTTTTGGGGGCGCGTTTGCCCTGGGCCGGAACTGGCCCTGGTGCTGACGTTGAGGTCGACTTGGAGGCAATAAGACGCTCGGGAAGAGATGGCACAGCAAAAACTGCGTCCGATTTCGGGGAATCCTTTGCGCACGGCCGACGTTCTTGGACTGAAGCAGAAACAAATGTGAAGGGGTCGACGGGAAATGGCGTATCTGTCACAAACGTGTAAACTTCAAAACAAGCTAAATGGATAAGTCGAGCATTACCATTGAAGAGATGAATCCGATAGGGTTTAAACAGATCGTGTTCGCACCGTCCAACGGTCGACTCCCAACACGGCCCCTTTGCGAATGGTGCAAGAGGGACAATCACTTTTCTCTTTTTCCCCAGTTTCTGATCGCCGTTGTCTGATTTCCTTTTCTGGGCAGCCACTGGGAGGAGGATGCCAGGAGACGTAGGTCTTGACCCCAACGCGTCCTCCTGGGCGACATCGTCATCCAGCCAACTCTCCAAGTCAGAATCAGCATCTTCGGCGTCAACATCCTCGTCCTCCTCATCCTCAACAACGTCATCGGCTTCGCCTGTCCCTTCCGCCTCCCATTCCTCCCCGCTGTCATATGAATAATCCAATTTAATAGGGTCCTTGGCAAATGGCGTACGAGGGCCAATAATGTCGGAGGACCGTGTCCAGGTACCGAAATAACCAGGACGCGCGTCGTCCGCGAATATGAGGACTTTGGCAGGGATGAGTTTGCGGTCGCGTAGTTTGGACAGCAGGGCGCGTACGAGGGATACGTCACCTGAAATTTCGGCTTCTGTAAGGCGGGCGAAGACGTCGCGGACTGTAGGGCAGGTGTAGATTATACCAGTCGAAAGATGTCTGGAAGGGCGAGACGTGATAAAAAGGCCTGCAGAAGGCGGGAGTGAAGACAGAATAGAATGCAGACGCTCTGCGAGAGGTGGTCAATCGAGACTTGACGCAGAACAACAAACCGACGGGAAAGCAGACCTTTAGTATTCATGTTACTGACATCAACGTCCACTCGCTGAATATCCTGCATCTCAATGTCCACTACCGTAATATCCCGCTCATCATTGATGACAATGACATCTTTCCCATCTACCGGGCCCTTTCTCGTCGCAGATACAAACCAGTTAATGGGAGCGAGATCCGTATCCTTCTTCAGCACGAAGGGCTTGAAAATCTTTTCAAAATCTGATCGACTTGAGGAAGGCGCTGCCACATTAGTAACTGATTCAAGAGACGGAGCGCGGTTGACAGTCTTGGCTTTTCCGAAAAAATTAGCCAAGAGTGAACGCGACTTTAGTTCGACTTCTTTTGCCTTCCTCTCCTTCTCAGCTTTAGCGAGCTTCTTCTCTTGTTTCTCCTTCTCCTATTGGCGTACCGTTGAGCTATGGGAAGCAAAAGTTACGAATTAAGTACCTTGAATGCTTTCTCAGTATTCCATTGACGACCTGGATCTAGTGAACAGCCTTCTGATTGCTACATACAGACCATCATTAGTTTCTCCAATTGACTGGAGACAAGGTGCGACTCTGACATTGTCATTCTCCTCGTTCTCCGCTTTTTTCTTTTGCTGTTTATTGGACTGTTTCTTCGACGAACTCTCAGCCTCGCCAGCCAAATTGACGACTGAAGTCGTGTTGTTCTTGTGTTTCTCCTTGCTGTAAAGCCTGCTGCCGCCTTTGGGATCAACGATCGCGTCTCTGGTTTCCGGAGAGAGGGACTCGAATAGAAGCTTCAACTCCTTCTTTGCCTGTGCAAATGAGGGATGAGAGTCAGTGCTGCACTTTGGGCAATTTAAGCGCGGTAAGAAATACCCACTTGGATTCTCTCCACCATTCGAACCTCCGCTTTCTCTCGAGAATTCTTGGGTAACCAATCCATGTACTGGTCTTTGACTTCCCACCGCCATACACACATGGCTGCAGGTACCTTCCCGCTGCCTGGGATCCCATCCAGGCCATAATTGTTCCGGTTCATAACTGACTTGATAGCAACTTCGACTAATTGCAGAGGAAGCGCAGCTAACGATGCAGCGGAGATACTGGCATCCTCGTCTTCGTCTTGTGTAGGAAGAAGTTCGTGCTGAATGTGTTTTGCCAACGCAGCAATTGTTTTGTCACTGTGGATAGAAAACTTCAGTCCCATACCAGCTTGACGAAAACACCCCAAATACGACCTTTCGTGAGCCAACTTCGCGATGAGAGGTTTGTGCTCGTCAGGTATTGCGGTCAAAGGCGGATCCTGCCTTTCAACTCGCGAGGCTAGCATTTGGCGAAACTTGACGATCTCTAGAAATGGGGTTAGTGAGGTTAAGGTTGAAATGACAGCACAAGGTTGGCTCAACAGACCTTGGAGGGTCACCGAAAGCTTCTCGAAAGACGAACCCTTTTGCTTGAAAACAACCTTTCCATTCCTAAGCTCGACCAGAGATGGGTTTCCCAACTTTCCTAGAATATTTGACAACATATAAGTTCCTTGTGAGCCCAAATGGCGCGTCCGTTAGTTGAACCTACCATCATGATTTGGGTCCGCCGTGACAGCAACTGTTCCTGTCATGGCATTAACGGAAGAAATTCTAGTAAAATAAAGGGAAAAAAAAACAATACCTTTGTTAACATCCGAGTCGGCCATTATGCTGAAAGGAGCTTTCATGGAAATGCAGATGACTGAAATTTTGCTGAAGAAACGCGCTCGTGGTAACTTGTCACGCGTGACTTAGACTGTGACTTCACGCGATTTGAGTGACATATCCGAAATGGCTTTCTTTCAAGTCCAGTCGACCAAGGCTGCGCCCAAGCACACCGTAGACCCAGCACTCCAGCCGTGGGTCGAGAAATAGTGCGTTGCCCATATATTATATGAGAAATAGACATTGAAAACTGTGACAGTCGTCCAAAGACAATCGAAGATGTGTCTGCGCAGGATCACACAGTTGCGGTTCTCCGAAAGACCCTTGGGTCAACAAATGTACGTCCCTTCTCAGGATCGCGCTCAATTTACATATGCTCTGTCTCACAGCTCCCCCATATGCTGTTCTATGGTCCACCAGGAACTGGTAAGACATCGACCATCCTTGCCTTATCGCGCCAACTCTTTGGGTGAGCCCCGATTCCATCAGACAGAATATTCGCTCATGTGACAACGATTAGACCAGATAATTTTAGGAACAGAGTGCTTGAGCTGAATGCCTCCGACGAACGTGGCATCTCCATAGTGCGAGAAAAGGTCAAAAACTTTGCACGTCAAACACCACGCGCCCAAGCAGTGGCCTCAGACGGAAAGACATACCCATGCCCACCATACAAAATTATTATCCTTGACGAAGCGGACTCAATGACTCAAGACGCCCAGGGCGCATTGCGTCGCATAATGGAAACATATGCACGCATAACCCGATTTTGTCTTGTGTGTAATTATGTCACTCGGTGAGCGTGTTTCTAGTGAATTCTAATCTCGGTCGATTCTTAGACACTGCCATAGAATAATCGAACCCCTCGCATCTCGTTGCTCGAAGTTCCGCTTCACACCACTTGACCCCGCGTCTACCGCCTCCCGACTTTCCTATATTGCCACTACTGAAAAAATTAACATCGATCCCGAAGTCATTTCTACCCTCATCAGCACATCATCAGGCGATTTGCGACGCTCCATCACCTATCTCCAGTCCGCCTCCCGGCTGTCCTCTTCAACAAACCCACCTACCCAAATAACTCCGCTTGACATCCAAGAAATCGCAGGCGTTGTGCCTGACAATGTGATCAACAGTTTTGCGACTGCACTCGGCATGGACCTTGACACCGACATGGATGTCGACGACGGTAAGCGGAAGGGCGCAGGCTTTGATCGGGTTCAGCAAGTGGTGAAAGGGGTTATGAGAGAAGGTTATTCTGCCTCCCAATTACTGACACAGGTAAGCACGAATGTGATATGATATCCGCACATCTTAACACTTCACCACAGCTACATGATCTCGTCATCCTCCATCCCACATTGACCGCTCGTCAGAGGTCGCTTTGTGCCCTCGCTTTTGCTGAAGCGGACAAAGCGCTCTGTGATGGTGCAGATGAGGAATTATGGGTCCTAGAGGTTGGGTTACGTGTGCATAGGGCTTTATCTTGATCCTTGTCCCAAACTTTTTATAATGGCAGAATTGGAAACGAGAAAGTTGACTCATTTGATATATACAAAACCACCGGACTGACGTGGGTAACAGACTAATTAATCTGCATATTACCGGATACCTGCTGTCGCTTTCTGCAGCGCCCGTTTGATACCCAACTGAGCCTTCTTAAGCTCGTCAGCTGTCGAGTCCTCAATTTCAAGTTTCTCGAGGGCTCGCGCAAGCTCAGCTTCGACCTGGGCTTTGGCTCCCCGTTTGAGTTTCATACCGATTTCGGGGGAAGTGATTGTACCCTCGACCTGGTGAATATATGATTCTAAGTCTGACTTGGCTTCGTGACGTGCGGAGAACTCCTTGTCAGCCATTTTAAATTGTTCGGCATCCTTGATCATTTGCTCAATCTCGGCAGATGAGAGACGACCGACAGAGTTGGTGATGCCTGTATCAAAGATTCGTGAGCAATGTGTAATATAGTCAAGACGGGACTATGTAATTACTGATAGACGCCTTGCGGCCAGATGCACGATCCTGAGCCGAAACCTTCAATAGGCCGTTGGCGTCAACTTCGAAAGTTGTAACTAGTTCCGCCTGGCCACGAAGCATAGGGGGGATTCCGGTGAGCTCAAACTCGCCGAGCAAACGATTATCGCGACATTGGGTGCGCTCGCCCTCATATCTGTAGACTTTGGATTAGATACAATGATGTCAGCAAAAAAACGAAAATGGGACTTGCACAGGGAATGTGACGGTCGTCTGGTTGTCTTCAACAGTAGTGAATGTCCGAGACTTATTAGTTGGAATGGGGGTGTTGCGAGGTACGACCACTCCAAAAACGTCGCCCTGCATGGCGACACCCAGAGAAAGAGGGGCAACATCTAGAAGGACAAGATCCTGCGTCTTTTCCGAGGTCTGACCGGTGAGGACAGCAGCTTGGACAGCAGCACCGTAGGCAACAGCCTCATCCGGATTGATCGACTTGTTGAGTTGACGACCACCAAAGTACTCAGACACAAGGGCCTGGATTTTTGGGATACGGGTGGAACCGCCAACAAGAACGATATCGTCGACTTTCTCACGGGACATTTTAGCGTCTTTCAAAACCTTCTCAACTGGATCCAGGGTTGACTTGAACATGGCCGCGTTGATCTCCTCGAAACGAGCACGAGATATGTTGGCGGAGAAGTCTTCACCCTGTCAACCAAAAAAAAAACTATCAGATGAAGGATTATTGTGGTCAATACAAATATCATGCCTGGAAGAGCGAGTCAACTTCGACTGTTGTCTGAGCGACACTTGAAAGTGTCCTCTTGGCACGCTCGCAAGCACTCCTCAATCGGCGGAGAGCACGGGGGTCGTCGGAGATGTCGTGCTTGGTCTTTTTCTTGAACTCGTTCTTGAAGTGCTCCAACAAAGTGTTATCGAAATCCTCGCCCCCCAGGTGAGTGTCACCAGCAGTAGCTTTGACAGCGAAAACGCCACCACTAATATTGAGAAGGGAGACATCAAAGGTTCCTCCACCCAAATCGAAGATGAGGACATTTTTCTCAGTTTTTGATTGACGATCAAGGCCATAGGCAATGGCAGCGGCCGTAGGCTCGTTGATGATACGGAGGACATCCAGACCGGCTATGGCGCCAGCATCCTTGGTGGCTAGACGCTGTGAATCATTGAAGTACGCTGGGACACTGCAAAAATATCTCAGTCGTTGCCTCTTTCGGATCTGAATGAACTGACGTGACTACAGCCTTCTTGATAGTCTTTCCAAGTTTAGCCTCGGAAATTTCTTTCATTTTAGTGAGAACCATTGAAGAGATCTCCTGCGGGCTAAACGTTTTACTCTCGCCGAGGTACTGTACTTTGATCAGCGGTGATCCATCCTTTTCCACGACCTCGAATGGCCAATGGCTCATGTCCTATATTTGACATGATGTGAGTATGATGCATAATGAGTACTCGGCAGACGAAACGCAGAGACCTTTTTAACATCGGGGTCACTGGGGAAAAACAAACTTAGCAGCTAATAGAAGAAGTTGCCAGCCAATGCTCACTCAAATCGTCTACCAATGAGACGTTTTGCATCAAAGACGGTGTTACGGGGGTTCATAGCCGCTTGATTTTTGGCTGCGTCACCGATCAAACGCTCTTCCGCGGCGAACGCAACATAAGAAGGTGTTGTCCTGTTACCCTCTGCATAATGGGCTTCTAAGTACCCAAAAAATCAGTGGTTAAGATATGAAATGCTTACGGTCGTTGGCAATAATTTCGACACGATCATTTTGCCAGACACCAACACAACTATTGATCAATCAATCAATCGAAAGGCCAATGAGCACGTATTTCCATGGGCTTACGAGTATGTGGTGCCGAGATCGATACCAACAGCACCGTCGAACAGGTCGTCCATATTTTAGTGAGAGGGAGATGATGGCGAAGAACGAAAAAAAAAGTCACGGGCGGCTTTCCGCTTACTTCAGCCTCGCTGCTCTCAGCCACAGCCTGAGCCATGTTTACTAGACGGCTGCCAACAACGCGCCTGCTGAGAAAACAACCGGTGCGATTGTTATCGACAGCTTCTGGAGAATATGAAAAGTTGGAAACCACAGAGGATTGGACTGCGTTTCAGATGAAACGGGCAGAGCGCAAGGACTTAGGTGAGCACTCCTTTCCGATTTTGTGTCATTCTAAAACATACATTTTCACAGTGGACCATCTCACTCCTTATGGGTCTACACAGACGCGAGACAACACATTCCAGCCTCATCATAGTCTGCACAAACCACGCACTCCTTCTCAGGCTACACTGTCAGCTCTTTTAGCTTCAGGGGCCCATTTCGGACACTCGAAATCGCTCATGAATCCTAATTTTACCCCATACGCGTATGGTATCCGTGCAGGCCTCACCATCATTGACCTCGATCACACTCTTCCCCTGCTTCGTCGCGCGGCCAACCTGGTACGCGCCGTAGCCTCAAGAGACGGCTCCATTGTTTTTGTCGGCACACGACCAGATTTACGGATGGTAGTCCGAAAATCCGCAGAAAGGTTAGGGACCCAAGGATTCCACGTCGGTGAGAAGTGGCTGCCGGGGACATTGACCAACAAATTACAAATGTTCGGACCTGCAACCGTAAAAGAAGAAAAGGTTGTACCCGACCTTTTCATCTTTCTCAATCCGCTCGCCAACATAAATGCCATACGCGAATGCGCCATCGAGCATGTCCCGACAATCGGGATCGTTGACACGAATGTGGACCCGCGCATCGTCATGTACCCAATACCTGCGAACGACGAGAGTACGCGTACTGCAGAGCTGATAGCCGGTATTCTGAGCATTGCAGGGCGAGAGGGTGTTGCACTCCGCACACGGGTGGATGACAAAAGGGGAAACGGTAGAAACCATAGTTAAACATTTGTGTTTATATACTCCTTCGCATCAAGTTTCACCTTTTCTCGCATTCTGCTGGATTTCGTACCAATACTCTGGGAGCCGACGTCAACTATCGTTCATTGACCAACGAGCAGACTCACGTTCAGCACCCTCTAGGGCTCTGACATTACCCATGAGTTTGTTGAGGGTTTCAACGTACTCGTCCTCTTCGACACTATCAAAAACAATTCCACCGCCTGCCTGCAGATAAGCGACACCGTCCTTGAATGTCATAGTGCGTATAGCGATGCAAGTATCCATTGAATCTTCCGCAAAATCAAACCTTCCGACAGCACCTGCGTAGACGCCACGTCGCTCCTTTTCTAACCCGGAAACTAGCTCGATCGCTTTGAGCTTGGGTGCCCCAGACACTGTGCCTGCAGGAAATATTGAACGGAATGCATCGAACCTAACAAGAGCAACAAAAAGGGTTAAACCAATAAAACCAGGCAATGGGGAAACCGACCTGGTCAGCCCGGGGCGTAGTGTTCCTGATATTTGAGAAGTCAAATGAATGACATGACTGAATTTCTCCACTCGCATGAGATGGTCAAGTTTGACCGTTTTTGGTTGACAGACTCGGTTCACGTCATTGCGTGCGAGGTCAACGAGCATGATATGCTCTGCACGGTCTTTCTCCGAAGCAAGGAGCTGGGCCCCCAAGGCTTCGTCCTCTGTTGACACTGGTCAGTGAATAAAGTTGAAAATTATCGGAATCACAAACCTTCTGGACTCGACCCTCTCTTGATCGTCCCAGCAATGGCATGATTATATACAACATTGTTTTCCACCTTGCACAGCGTTTCTGGGCTTGCTCCTACGATCTGCATTTCCCCGCAGTCTACATAGAACATATAAGGGCTAGGGTTGACCTGTCGTAGATGACGATATGCATTAAATGGGTTTAATGCCGTAGGTCGTGCCAGTCGCTGTGATGGGACAGCCTGGATGATATCTCCCGCTATGATATGCTTTTTCAAAGTAGTCACAAAGGACTCGTACCCCTCTTTCCCAACATTTGAGGTGACCTGGTTTCCCAATGTTATCGGCGGCTGAACGACGTCCGGAGTCACATTGCTCATGATGGATTTGGCCAGCCTACGTGCCTTCGACGCCGCTGTTTGGTAGATAAACGCGAGGTTAACGGTCCCCGCATTGTTTGGACAAAATACGTGTGAGACGACTTTGAGCGTCTGTCGGATATGATCGAAGATCAAGAGTGTGTCGACGAGCATGAAAATGGCTTCCGGGATGTTGATGGTGTTTTTGAGTTCGCATGCCGTTTTCGGCTCAAAATGTTGGATGCAGTCATACGAAATGTAGCCTACTGCCCCGCCGGTAAAAGTGGGGATTTGAGGCAGTTTCACGTATCGATGAAGTGAAAGCTCCCTTTCAAGAGCTTTCGTAGGATCTCCCGTTATTTCCTCGTCTGGGCCGGTTCTAATAACCTTGAGTGGGTCTGGAATCAATTAGTTTAGTGAAACGTGAGACGGTGAGCTAATTCACCTGCACCGATAAAACTATACCGAGAGACACTCTCGCCTCCGACAACAGATTCCAATAGAAAACTATATTTCGAATCTTTAGAGACACGAAGATAAGCCATGCACGGTGTTAAAAGGTCGGCAGGGAGCTCGACGTATACTGGTACACAATTTCCTCGCTGTTCGTGTATGATCAGTGTCTCCACAGTCGACAAGGGGGGGAACACAGGTAGTTTCTATATGATACGAACTGAATAAACGGTCGCCGATGCGAACGTCGAGACTCACTTGTGGGTCCATGCGAACTTATATGCGACTCGGTCAGTGAATGGGAGATCGGGTCTTCAAGCTTCAAGCTTCAATTCAAGTTCCTGCTTACTCGTTAGCCTCTGCAAAGTTTGTAAGCTTCGTATGAGCGGGTGCGATGACCGTTTTGGTAACATGCGTCGAGGGTTAAGTTGAATTATTTACTCTATGCCCCTACACGATTAGTACTAGGTACAATGATATTTGGTGATAAACGTTGACGATAAACGTTCAGGTCGAGGTAGCGGTCTGCCCTACCTCTTTCAAAGATACTAGGTGGCCGCAGTGTGGCGCGCAGTGGCCATGATAACTCCTCGTTTCTCTTGCAGTCAGACCGAAGAATCTGTGATCTTGTCCATATACTGTCCCTCGGTTCGCGTAAGGGGTCATCATCTTCTTGTAAACAGTCTCATTAATCCACCGGCGAAAGTAGGCATCAGAGGTGGAAATTAGTGTGGACGAGACACTCGTAACAGTACACATCAATCCATATCACCTACGTCTCAATTTCTCAAGTCGGTTGCTGGAAGATGACGAGTCTTCAGCACAATATGATGCTGGGTCAGGGTATCTGACTGTCACCTTGACCAAGGCAAACAGAGGGGAAGAGTTCAAGGACCTGGATCTTTTAGCCAAGTTATTGGCTCCAAAGTTGAAAAAGTGTTCGCCTGCAATCGAGGTTATTTCTGCCGAGGACAATAACGACTTGGTCGAATGCACAGCAGCGTTGTCGTTAGAGGGCCTGTGCTCGGAACAGCGGGAAATCCTCGAAGGTGTGTCCGATAACTCTAGATCATTTTCCATGTTTAAATTTTATCAGCCGCTAAAAACGACTGGCAACTACCCCAAGACGTCCCAGCGTCTTTATCTTTGCTTCATTTCTCCCCAGAAAGACCGTACGGGTTTCTGGACATGCATTCTGGTTATTTCCGACATGTGTCGCATACTGAAAATGAAGTAAATGAGCTCGGCTCAGACGCGGAAACTTGTCCTGCCGAAGAGAGGCGCATGAAGCGGTTGAAGCACGAGGAGGAAAGTTGGGATGAGGAGCATTACATGTGAGATCTGATCCATCGACATCATCATTTAATTTTCTTGACACTTGGCAGGGCGGACTATGCAGATGATTACTGTATTCAAGAGTTGTTGGCATGGGAAAACCCTCACGTCACAAATGCCGGAAATTTTCAATTCACTGAAGAAGAAAACCGAATGATGCTGCAGCTTCCCCGCAAAGAATGCATGTTTAGTTTTTCATCCCACCCCTTTAATCGTTAAAGTCTTCCTCTAGATTTAGCGACCGATATGCAGACGCATAATCTTTACCTGACTCTCGTCACATTGCTGTTCTCGTATGCATATGAAACCCGCACGACACAGCATGACCCCACGCCAGAGAGTGCCTGGACTCTGAGCAGCCTCACTCCAGCATTCTCTGGTTTGGACAGCCCCCCTTATGCACATGCCGCGGAAGCCTTGAGTTTCTCTACGACAGAACTCTTATCTACCCTAATCCCTTGTTACCGTCGTGCCCTTGCGTTCCCTCTGTACCGTTCTTTTGAACTTGCAGAATCCTGTCGTGCCGACGTTGCACAGCTTCTTTCGGCGGGAAAGCGGACGGTTGTCCGATGTCTACTCGAAACGAAAAGCATTCTAGACCACCACGAGGTTTACTATGTGTACAGCAAAATTTGGGTCGACGACTTTTGCGTCTGGATTCAAGCACATGCGAGGTTGGTTGCTGCGTCCAAATATTTTGCGCAGGATCTGTTGATCAAAAGGGCATATATCTCATAGTGACGAAGAACTTCAAGTTCTAGGGAATAGTGTGAAGGGTTTGAAGATGGAAAAGGGTTTGATAGGATGGGGTCTCGAAGAACTAGAGGCTGTAGTACGCAGAGTACAAGAAAGTGCACTGGGAAGTGACAGTGACGATGAAGAATGGCGATGATTGCGCTCGCCCACACGGCTACTACTAGTACACCGATTGAGTTGGCGGCCCCGAATTCACTCCGAAATTCACGGTTAACTAGACATACGACCGCTTCTGTTCTCTAGCGCTATAGTGGCGCAAGGAAAAGAAGTCTTAGTATATTCAAAAGATTAGTCGGATTTGTGTAGTATCAATCAGAGATCTGTCATTATCGCAATGTGTCAAGAAAAAGACCAATCCAATATAGCAGGAGAATCTGGACAGGATGGGGTCACTCTCCAGTACGTGAGGGCTTTACCTGCGCATGTCGACCTTCCGGCACAACGTCGAATCCGCTCATGCCGAGATCTGCTGGCAGAGCGGCAGTCTCGTCCAGCGACGAGAGAAGGGCCTCAGATTCTTCTGCGTCTGCATCACGATGAACAGAAGCGGAAGGGGATGAGCCAGGTAAACAAGAGGGTGGGGAGATAAGGTCATTGAACAGAAACTGCGCAACGGTGATCAGCGGACTATCCCACAGCAAGACAACAAGAAGCTCACCGTGCCGTATCTAACCATGGAGTTACGGAAGACGGAAGTCAGGGAAGTTCGTAACCAGTGTGCAATGTGACTTACACCAATAAGGTGAACCCCAGGACCTGCAGGACAGAAATAGGCCACAGCAGCTTCTCCCATCCCAATCCCAAGCTGATTATCCAAATCGACAACGTCCTGCACGTATCCGTCAAGCTTCGTGCCGTCGCGCTCACATGCCTTGTGACACTGAGCCCAAAGAAGTTGAAGAGCGAAATACTGACCGCGATGGCGATGCCAGAGTATAACACAGTCGGAGTATTGATCATTTGGTACCATCCACGCGGAAGATCGAAGAAGGGTGTCTGAGACGAAATTGACTGGATGGAGAGAACGGGCACGAAGAATAAGATGGTGATGACACCAAAAAGCCCCTCATAACCAACAGCCACAAGGGGAGCAACAGAATACCGGCTCATTATCTTTTCTTCTATAACGAATTGTGCGGCGGTGCTGGCAATCCACGTGTCACTTAAACGGGAAAGAGCTAGTTGGTAAGACGGGGTACTTACAAGATCTGAGCAAATAGAATGAAGAAGATACCTAAAGTTGAATTGTCAGTTCGAATCTATTAATCGGGTGCAAAAGGCTGACCAACGAGGACCGTGGTGGCTTCCGGTGTGTCGATAGGTTCCGATGGTGGCAGCACGGACTTGGAAAATGTGGTGACAGAGTTGGGAGTGAAGCTATTTTTGACGGAATCTTTGATAAGAGAACCACTGAATCCCACCAAAGAAACGCCTGCCATAACAGTGATGAGAGATATCCATCTGAGGAACAAGGTGAGCCGAACAGAGACAGTATGAAAGAAGAAAGACTAAACTGGTATAGCCAGAGCCGACGGCGAAGGAAAATGACGCTGAGGACACCCACAAATAGTACGAGAGCTCCTCGGGTCATTTGATAGATGGATACGGGGGTGTAGAGGAGGCCGACATTCATTAACTTTGCGCCCAAAGGTATGATCAGCATGATTACCACAATGAATTGAACGTCACTGACTGTGGTGCCGGTGAGATCGCATGCTGCAGGAATCCAGAGAAGTAAAACCTTCCAACCTCGAAGTCGTAGTGAACCTGAGTTGACTTTGGTTGGAACAAGGGGATCTTCCGCAGATTCCGAAGGAGATTGCCGATGAGTTGTTCTGATCCACGTGTATAAGACGGGTAAAAAGCCTAGATCGCATGCACCTGATTATTAGACTGTTGAAAAAGGACCAGATTGGAAGACGAACAAAGCATTTCGCCGACTAGTTCGGAGAGGTTAGATTTGTATGCGAAAGATGACTATCAGAGGGATATACGGACGGAACATCTGGAGTGTTTGCCAGACTGGTTGTTCATATAATACATGACGACGCGGATCTGGATGATCACAGTTCTCCACGCATTGCATGTCCTAATAGAACTTTCAGGTTGGTTTGGTAGTAAGATGTTATTTGTTTTATTACCTGCCACTTGCTCCAAAGGGAGTTACTTGAACCCTGTAGAAAGTTAGATACTGTTTGACTAGATAACTGTGTTAATATACCGTTAATATCATACCCGCCAAAAGGATAGGGATATATAGTGAGGACGGCATATTCAAGTCGTACCAGTAGAAGGAGTGTGACAAAGAAATGTGACATAAATGTGACTTCGATTCAGATGTGACGTCACAAGAATGTGTCACATCACTCGACGCTTCTGTTCTCTCTGTATTTATATTATTATTATTATATTCCCCTTCCTCTTCCTTTCCGTCCGACTCCTCCCCGTTCCACTCGACGTCGAACCCCCTTTTCTCGTCGTCGCTCGTATCCCAAGACCATGG